>APFE030222024.1:126938-158581 GCA_000404065.3 Pinus taeda
TAAGTTTAGACTTAAGGACTCCATTAAAAATATTAATTATTTTAATATCTCCTGATCTGTTTAGAATCTACCCAAACCCTTTCTGGGTTTTGGAGATCTTATGTGCCCCAACCTCTCCACCAAATTTCGTGGCTAGAGTACATTCAATGCTACCTCAAATCAACATAAGGATGCCACTTGGAAGGGTGTGCACATATTGGAGCATCCAGTGCTGAAGTTGCTTGGGGACAAGCAACATTTGGGAAGGGAGGACTGTAATGTCCTTTCCTAAATTATTTTGTTACAGGTCTAATTTCCCACAATTTTGGATAGTTTTGGAGGCCATGGAACCCACTCAATTTTGATAAAAGGACTTAGGGAAGAAAAGGAGGCAGTATTATTTTGTTAATGGAGTGTGGGAGCCACCCACATGAAGAAAAACGCACTTGGCCAAGTAAACAGTTCGAATAGCCTTGGAGGGAAGTCAAATGGCAAGGTGGAGGGGCCCTCGTGGGAAGCAAGGTCCACGAAATTATAAAGGTAGGGGGTCATCCTCACTAAGGATCTTTTGCCAATCGAACTCACTTTAGTTGCTCGAGCTACTTAGCCGGGTCACTTACTGTTTAGCAATGAGTTTTCCATGCAGAGAACTCACCCTTTCTTTGGGGGACTCTGAATGCCACCCTAGAGAGGTTTGTCACATCATTCCGGAGGAGAGCTGGGGAGATTCCAGCACCTACATTCAGACATTCACTCAGCCATATCGTGTTCCAGGAGGACGCAAGAGGAGCACACGTGGGGGTCTTTTGAGGGGTCTTTTGGGGAGCAATTGCCATGAGAATTTTGGTGAGAAAAGTTCAGGGACATAGAAGGCTTGGGGTGGAGTTTGGGAGCAGGAGGAGACAGCTACAGTTTGGTATGAATTTGCAGCTCCTGGGCCAGCGCAAAAGCCTCTCACGAGGTACACGTGGGAGTTGGAGGATTGTGTTGTGAGGCCGGTACTTTCCCGGAGAGATAAGGGAAACCTTTGGGGGAGTTTTTGCAACAATTTTGGAGTGCTTGGGGAAGGATTCCGCTGGTTTTGGGGGCCGAATTTTGGTGGTCAAAACCAGGCCAAACCTTTTCTGGGTTTTGGTGGGTTTTGCTTGAGGATCTTGGGATTAATTTGGCGGAATTTTCTAAAAACCAGGAACGGGGTTTTCAGCAGCATCTTCGCAGGAGACAGTGCAGTTTTGTTGGGGCAGCACAGGGCATCATTGAGATAGTTGTTTTTTTCATCCGAGCTTGTTGTCTTACACCTAGGCTTTGTTACGCTTGCCTTTGGGGCAAGCCCAGGTGTACACCTTCCACATTATTGTACTATTCCTCCAAATTCATAATAAAATGGCCCAGCTGCTTCTTATTTTCAGTCTGTTTGTGGGTATGCACTAAAGTTTAGAATTTTCTGTTGTTGAATTTGTTGTTTGCTTTGCATATCACTGTTGTCCTAGTTTGGAACAATACAACAAACTAGGAGAAGTTGCATTTGTGGAAAATAAACAAGGTGCAAACATAATATATGTGCCCTCAGGCACTGATTATAGAAACTTAATGTAACTTGGGGAAATTGATAGTAAGTCTAATTATAAAGTGGCACCGGGTCCTTACTAGGGTCAAGATCTTGTCCAAGAAGTGTTCAATTAGACAAAAGTATAGCATAAAAATCTAGTCTAGTTTATTAGTGCTTGCACCAAACCACCAGATTGGTGCATGGTAACAGAATTTAAGACACAAAACATAGATAATATCACTTGCTCCATAAAAAACAAAGATTTTACCCCTTTGTCATATATGATACAAGTAAGGGTAGATCTCATCTCCTAGTTCAAATGTTGATCAGGCATTTGGTGAGCACCATCAGATTGGTTAAGTCCTGTTACGAGCCCTGCTTCTGACCAAGAACAGAGATCATTCCTTGCATTTTTTGCAAGAACTAATAATGAATCAAGCACAGATTCGAAAATCGGGGATAGCGAAGACTCTCCTGATCGGCATAAAGATTTTGACGCAATCCTGGAAATCACTGCCAATTCTGTGAGCTTGTATGAGGACTATGAATGTTGCTCCCCAGTTTTTGTGGGAATGAGGATCAAGAAATTTAGAAGGATGCCCCATGTCAAAGGAGTATATGTCCCACGCTCATGATTTTCAGGTCACAAAGATTGCCAAATCGCATTTGGAAAGGATACCCGCAGAATGTATACTGTCTACTTCAAAGGCGTGCCTATGTATGACAAATATAATAGCCTCGATGATGTGCAAACAAGAAAATCCAGTGATTGGGTAGATGCCCATGTTGGTCGATTTCATAGAGTGAAGAATCATCACACTAAAACCCATCAGAAAAATCATTCACATGCACATGGAAGGGTTGGCCTTCTCCAAGACAAAGGTTGTGGGTGACAAGATGAGGAATTTGCACACAGCCAGAATAATCTCAGGCTTTATTTTCTGAATTGAATGAGAGATGCAGTTGGAACCGGGCTTGGTGTTCCTAAACAAAATTCATCATGAGGATAGTATTGAAGGAACTGGTGGCAGAAATCTCAATCTTGCACACATTATGAAATCTCACATTATGGAATGTTATGATTGGGTTATATGAGGAAGCCCTTGCACACTGTATTATAAAAATGCAAGAGACAGGTTTAGTATTGGACAAGTTTACATTACGTTCATGCCTAAGACTTGTGTCGGGATGTTGGCTCTACAAGAGGGAAAGAGGATTCAGGATTAGATTGTAAATGGTGGGCTAGGGCTGGATGTTTCTGTGAGAACTGAACTTATAAATATGTATGCCAAGTGTGAAAGTATGGATATTGCACGCCAAGCGTTTGAGAAAATGTCTGTAAAAAATGTTGTTGTGTGGATTGCAAGGATTTCTAGGTATGTTGAGAATGGGTACTTTGAGGAGGCCGTTAAACTTTTTTGCCAAATGTAGTTGGCAGGCATGAAACCTGACCAAGTCAGCGTCGTGAACATTATTCCAATGTGTGCTAGAGATGACGTGTCATGGAATGCAATGATTGGAGGATATGTACAGAATAGGTTTCCACCAGAGCAATGCAATCTGAAATCTGTAGAATCTCAAGCTGAGCTTTCTCAACTGCTAAGTGTGGTTCAACAGATGTTTAGTTCTCATTGTGGAGAAGCAAACACAGCATGGAATGTTGATACATTACTTGCTACCAAGCTTCTATTTGGCAAATCCCTGTTGGATAGAACTACATTGAATCAGCTACCAATGTGCACTTCTGTAACCTTGCCTAAACCAACAGTCATTAAAGTGCGTGAGGGAGGGCCATTTTGGACAGCTAGGCAGCATCTTCAGATGGCTTTACCTCCGGAATTGAACTGTGAGGAGAACAGGTTTCCATTAGCAATAGTGAAATACTCTTATTAATGGTGATAAAGTGCACTTGTTGGGTTCTCTTACTGAAATTTTCAATGCAAGTGTTATGTGCAAATGTCCAAGAGCAGCAGTGAAGTGCTTGAGTTCTGTTGACCATTTTCTAATTGAATTTTTATCCTTGAATGGTTTTAGTGCAGGTTTGGATGATTTGGTTCTTGCTCACTGTGTTTCTCAGAGAAACATATTTACGGAAGAGCCAGAGAATGAGCTAACTGAAATTTCTAGGCTTATGAAGCAATGAAGCATATGTGGGGAGGAATATATGAGAATGCCATCATTTCCCTAGAGGAGAAACAGCTACTTGAAGTATAGAGAAATGTTACCAAGGATATTTCCTCTTCGATTTCCTTCTTTGTGATGGTTAACAGTGGAAATGCAAGATTTGCTAAGAAAGTGGTTCAACAGTTTGCCTTCTTAGGGCCTCAAATGTTTGAAAGGGAAGAAGATAATTTGTTATGATGGGATAATAAGAAATGCTCGTGGTCAGTTTCTTGTTCAATTTGAAAATGGGCATAGGGAGTCCTTAGGTAATGGGAATGTCAGTTTCCCATGGTGGCCTTGGGATCCAGAAATTTTTAGGAGAGAATTTACATTATATTGGACTACTTCATAGAATGGCAGAATGGGACAATGATGTTGGAGTCAGTTGTGTTAGGATGGTAAAACTGTCATATGCTGGAACATCCTACAGGCATACTTGGGATCCTGGTATTGATGTGCAAGTTCTAGATTGCTTGAGGGCAAGCAATCTTGGGAAGTGAGGATTGTAATGTTCCTTTCCAAGAAAATCAATTTAATTGTTCATTTCCAATTAGAGAAAAGCAACATCAAAAAGTGAAATGAATAATGAAACTAAAAAGGGGTTATAAAGAGAAAATCCATTGTATTATAATGACCCATGGTATTTCACCGACCCATTTTCTTTAATTAATTTGTTGTCAACTTTTAACAATTTTGACTTTCACAACACTCTTACCTAATTCCTTGCCCAAGCCCATTCATCACCTCTTCTAAACGCAAGAGAAGCCAAACACCACTGCAACTTCTCTAACAGCACTGACTTCATAAACATGTCTACACAATTTTCTTGAGTGTCGACCTTTTTAAGATGTACCCCACCTCCATCAATGGCATGTCTTACAAAATGATACTTAATATCAGTATACTTAGTCTTGCTGTGATAAACTGGATTTGTAGCAAAAAGATTAGCACTTTGACTATCACATAGTATATTTATACTGTTTTACTGTTACACTCTTCCAAGCTCACCCACAAGACCCTTCAACCAAATTGCTTATTTGCAAGCATGTGAGACAGCAATATATTCTACCTTTGTAGTGGATAAAGAAAATGTTTTCTGAAGCTTGGACATCCAACTAATGGACCCTCTTGCAAGAGTATAGACATACCCTAAAGTAGGCCTCCTCTTGTCCAAATCACCAACAAAATCAAAATCAACATAATTGCATACAAAATCACTTCTGTTGTTAAAGGTGATGCAATAAACACTTCAGCCTCTCAGAGACCGAAGCACCTACTAACAACACCCATTGGATGTGAAATATCTAGCCTAGTACATACCATCGGATACCTCAGACTTCCTACTGCATCATCATAAGGTACATGAGTCATATGATGCTTTTCCTCCTTACTACTAGGACATAAACCTAAAGAACACTTAAAATGAGAAGCAAAAGGAATATTTACAAGTTTTGCATTATTCATCCTAAATTTGACAAGTGTTTTCTCAACATACTTCTGTTGTGAAAAACTGAGCTTACCATTTTCTCTATTTTTGTGTATCTCAATGCCCGAGATTTGTTTTACTCCTCTTAGATCCTTCACATGTAATGTCCCCATCCGCTTAGGAGACATAAGGGGAAGATCCCACTAGCCTAATTAAGTTCTCGTAGGCTAAGACAAGAAAAATTAATCAAGGGAACCAAATTCGCCTAGGAGATAACAATATAAGAGCCAAACAAAGAAAAGAGAAACATGGATCCTTGGCTAACGAAAAGTCACTTATAAATTATAAAGTGAGAAAACCCACCAAAGTGACTTTATTAAAATAAAAGGTAAAAAGGTGACAAAAGAGTCAAGTGAGTTATAAAAAAAAAGGAAATGAGGAGTCCCTCTTCATTCTTGCATTTGTTCACTTGAAAAATAGAATTTTGGAGAGCTCTTGAAAACCCGCATTCCGGTTGTTGGTTTTGGTGTTGAAACTATACACCCTAGCTAGTAATAGAGTGGGATCACTCAAATTCCAACATTGTGCTTTCATTATTGATGGAGAAGAAAGCAGTGGCAGAAATGAAGTTTTAAAAGTGTTATCAGTTGATTTTAAAATCTGACTTTGGGTATTCTATATTCTTTGTACAGGCTGAGTTCCTACCCTTCTAAGAAGCCGAGTTTGTTGCACAAAAGTCACTGTTTTGTGGGGGGCAAGTTCTATCATTCCAAGGGAGGCTAAGTTTTGTTCTAAAGGGTTGAGTTTTACTTGCAAAGAGGGGCCAAGTTCATGTTTGTCTTGTTGGCCGAGTCTAAACCTTTTATTGAGGACCAAGTCTGACCTTTTTGAGGGCCGAGTTTCACCTGTTAAAGGAGGCCGAGAGCCTCTTCCTTTGTTGGTCGAGTTGACTACCATAGATAGTCTGTTTATGGGGCTGAGTCTCATTGTTTGCTAGTCATGTTCACTGCCAAGATCTGATAAAAGGGGTAAAGTTTGCTAAGGAGCCGAGCTGGTCTTTTGAAGGAGGTTGAATCCCTCTCTTTGGTACCCATTCGAACTATCAAGGGACAATATTCACCTCTCGCTGAAGACGTGTTGAAGGCTAAAGGAATTCACTGTTTTCCAGACTATCTCTATGCGCTGAGTTTCCAAAGTCACATTCCAAGTGCCATCCTACAACCAAACTATTTGTACTCATCTATTGATATTTATTGTTATATTTCCCTTAATTTTGTTGTAACACGCTTCATCATTGGTATGTACTTTCTTTAAGTTCAATATAAATTATATATTTTGTGTTGAAGAAATTTCATGATGTTATTTGATGTTATGTACATTTTATTTAAATAAAATGCAAAATAAATGCACCTATATCCATATGTGTGCAAATTGTTTGACAAAACACCTTAGTGACAAAACCAACAAACTCGTAAATTTTAGTGGTAAAATTTGAGATATTCCTAGCCATCTAAGCCTTCACCCTGTTGTTCTCATCCATGCTTTTGCTTGCAACAAGCATATCATCAACATATAACACCAAGATAATGAATATATCATTTAAACTTTTGAAGTACACACAATGGCCATACTCACTTCTGGTATAATTTTGGCTCATCTTGAAGGAATCAAACTTCTTGTACCATTTCTTTGGTGACTACTTCAGGTCATAAAATGATTTCTTGAGCTTGCAAACTAATCTTCTTTTGCGATGTTGCACAAAACCTTCTAGTTTCTTCATGTGTATCTCCTTGTCCAAATTCAATATAGAAATGTTGTTTTAACATGTAATTGTACTCAACTCCAAATCAAGCAAAACAACTAGCGCCAACACAATACAAACAAATACAAGCTTAACAACTAACGAAAAGATTTCATAGAAACCTATACCTTCCATCTGAGAGTAACCTTTTGCGACCAATCTGACTTTATGCCTTTAAAAAATACCATTTGTAGAACCATTTACATCCAACAACATTTATACTCTAGGAAGTTCTACTAGGTCCCAAAGATTTTTTGTTCCTCCAAGGCATCCATTTCTTCCTTCATCGCCACCTTTCATTTGGCATTATTGATATCATCTAATGTTTCCTAATATCAAGAAGGTTCTCCATCATCAATAACCAAAGCAATAGATGAAATAAATGTTGATTTTACATGTGCAATAAAGGCAAGCACAATTTTTCCACAGATATTTACTTCCAATGATATTATTCTTACCTTAAATCATTAAGAAACCATACTTCAAAAAAATTCAACCATAAATGCAGTAAGACAATAGATATCACAATAAAACAAATAGGCCT
Source organism: Pinus taeda (assembly GCA_000404065.3). Lineage (NCBI taxonomy): Eukaryota > Viridiplantae > Streptophyta > Pinopsida > Pinales > Pinaceae > Pinus > Pinus taeda. Next base: position 134,401 of record APFE030222024.1, read on the forward strand.
TGTTAGCCACCACCAGTGGGTGACACCTGCTGGACAATTTTTTCTCCTAGATTTTTTTCAGCCAGCAGCTAGCATCCCCTTGCAACCACCAGATAGCTCGATGTGCCATCATCTTCGTCACCTAAATCAGCCATTATGCACCCTCTCTTATCTATCATGATCATATGTTTGAAGGTGGGCATTCCAACCCCGAAGGTATGGCTTTCATTATGTAGTTGGGTATTTTTGTTTGCTTATCATGGACACTTCCAGGCATGGATTAGTGGGGGGATTCGGCGGAAAGAATGGACTTGGTTTGTACTCTTGTCCCCTTTTCCAACTTGGTGGTTAACCTTGTATCCTAGTCCCGTGGGATCTCCTTTATTGGCTACTAGCTTTAGGAGTGGCACTACATGGGAAACCCCGATTTTCGTTGCATGGTCCTGCTTCTTGATATCACATACATCACTCCCCTCAACTCATTATAACCCCTTTTCACATATGTCCTATCCGGGTCCACATTTGTCCATTGGGTCCACAAGGAGTTAGCCTCTCCCACTCATTGTCCACACTTTGGGTCGGCCCTGGAACGATGCTTCGAAGGTTGATGCAGCTAAAAGGAAATTTAAAGGCATAATTTCGCCACTTACAATAGGAAATGCACTATAAAATGCAAAAGATGGCGAGACATAAAAAAATTAGCACGTGGGCAATAGCCAAGTGTGAGTTCTACCCCCATTATGGCCATCACCCTGGTTCCTAGGTCCCTTATATGAACCCCCTGCATCATTAAGGAGCCCATGATTGTCCCAACCCCTGGTGGGCAATGAGTTGCCCAACCTTAAGGGGTTATTCATTGCTATATCATTCACATCATGCTCTCACTCATTGGAGCCCCAAGCAGTTATAAAAGAAAAATCAATAAAAGGCAAAAGGCATATGAAGAAGGCTGGAAAAACAAAGGTCGGGATAACTCATGTACCATGATTGCTCCCTCCTACATCTATACACCTAGGTGTGGGCTTCCCTCATCATAGCTACCCTTGTACCATAGCATGTGGCTTGAAGCCTTCCCCTGAAGCCCATTCTGTTCCATCATTATATCACATGACACCTGCCATATGACAGATGTACCATGGACCTTCACTCCCCTAAGGGTTGAAACCACCTAATACGGTCCTTGATTAACCTCCTTCTTGAACTTGGAGGCACCTATACACTCTAAAAGCCCGTTATGGAAGGGCATGCCACTATGAAGTGCCCACTCGGTTCCATGATTTGTAAGCTCATTTGCTCAACCGCATTAATGAATTGTTGTACTGGAAGGTAAGGAAACACATTGGATCTTATACAGGATTGCAGGTGGGTCTTCATCTTGGGGTTTGGTCTCCCTATACGGGTTCCAAGCCTTCCAGAGGGTCATATTGGCATTTGTAGGGTGTGTGTTGAGAGCCATGGGCCTCAATTATAACAAAGAGTAGATAGCCATGCCATGGGATCCTTCAACACCATTCATTGCTCACTCGTGTCCGACTTATTTGATGATGATGATGCACCTAGACCACCTTGCCCAACAGGCTATACACTTACACCACACACTTGGCAATTGATCCAAAGCCCAGATGGGGTTTTGTCTCACCATGGCAGACAAGGGAGGCTTGCATCATTGTTCTAGCCCTTATAGATGGAGCATAGGCTTGTTCATTTCAATTGGAGACCCATGAGGATGTTCTTTGTGCCCCCACAGGTCATTTCCTTGGAGATCAAGGGGCCACCCCCTTCATCACTATTACTCTCTCCCTTTCATATGATTAAATGCATTTTGATGTGTGCCATATTTTCGCTCTCTCTCTTGGAGCTTCTATTTTGCAAATGTGATGGATGGATATACTCTCTTGTCATGTAAGTGCTCTTTTCATGCGAATTTCTTGATAGTTTATGTCTAATGTATGGAACGCTATGCTTTGATCTTGCTTGTGGCCTAAAAATTAATGTGAATTTATGAAACACTTGCAATATTGGCTCATTGCATATGTTATTCATCTTCACAAGAAGAATGAATTTTCCTACAGATAGGTTGTGTACCTTTTACCTTGAAACTCCATCAAATCTTGCATATCTAAGTATAAAAGTCTAAAGTTGCCATGTAGCTGCATCCATTAGTAGTGAAGTTGCTTCTTTAGGCCTCCTTGAAGAGTGAAGTTCTCAATCTTGATCATTTTGACTCCAATCGTCCCAATAGCCAGGCACCAGTCCTAGATCCTTGGTGATCACATTAACTTCACGAAATATCATTCTTTCACCTCGTTTCTTCCTCTTTTCTTCGTCCCCTAAGGACAAGGAGATTTTCTAGGGCTTGGTGCGAAATTTTAGGGAGAAGGAATTTTAGGATTTCGTCCAGACAAGTTTTCTTCATTTATGTCTCCTTTAGGCATCCTCCAGTTTTGAACGAATTTTGACAGTGGAATTTCAAATAAATTGATGCCCTAGTTATCACACCAAGAGAGGACCCTTAAAGTTGCTTTAACTTGGGGATTCTTGAAGGTTTGCACTTTGTAGTTCATCATTCAAAACCTTTTCTCTTAGTTATTGATGATCATTGGATGAGCCTTTACCATGGTATATCTCTCAACCCTTGGTCTCTTATAGTACTTCTCTCAAGGGATTTTTTGTGGAAAGTCACCCTGAGCTTCTCCCAAAGCTCACACTTTAATTGAATCTTTCCATTGAATGAGCCATCCTTGCCTCACTTTGAACCCTAGTATAAACACATCAATCACAAGTGAGGGATTTTGGAAGTTTTGATCTTAGGCATTCATCATTTTTGAATATTCCTAAGCCCAAGGTCATCCTTCATAGGTCTTTCTTGGGGAGCCTTTCAGCTTTTCTTCAAGTATTTGAACCATTAATTGACCCTCTCCTTTGAATGGGCCTAGGAAATCACATTATACCTTGCCATTGACCCTATCATTCAAGTGATTTCCTCCATACCGGGACTCCTCCCATTGGTGAAAGTCCATAAAGAGTAGCAGACATCGACTGAGGTGATAGTGGCTCCTTATCCCGATGTTGCCATTAGATCTAGTAGTTGTCCCTTAAGAACTTCTAGAGTCCCTGCTAGATTGAGAAGTAACAAACATAAGCGACAAAAACCTTTACCTTAGGAAAACCCAACCTTGATCCTCGTGAAGTAGGAAGCAACCATATCATCACTAGGCATTTTGACATCATGAAGTTGGTTCCCCAAGCTCATTTCCTGACCAATGTTATTGATGGTGTACAATCCCACTAGAGCATCGTACATCTGCTTTGAAGTATCCAACCCTCAAACATATGGAATCAAGTGTTCTCTAATGGATTCAATAAGAATCCTCTTAGTTGTGATTTCAGACTTCATGTACCTTGCTTTTCCTTCATTATCCTATGTTTTAGTAACCTTGTCTTTCACATACTCCATAACATCATTCTCTTCTAAAACGAGATCAATCCTTGTCTTCCAAGCCCTGAAATTTGTAGCACCTTCCAGCTTATTCTCTGCCTTAGTAGATGAGCCCATGGTCAAAGATCTGGTCAAATATTAAATTGCAGAAGTATGTGTTTCCAACTGTGTTCTAAATGTCCTTTCCTTCACCAAAGCTCTGATCCCATGTTGATTTTACAAGTGCAATAAAGACGAGCACAAATTTCTTCCACAGATAATTACTTCCAATGATAGTATTCTTACTTTAGATCATTAAGCAATTATACTTCATAAAATTTCAACCATAAATACAGTAAGACAGTAGAGATCACAATAAAATAAATAGGCACAAGAGACAAAAACTTTTACCTTGGGAAAAACACAACAATTCTTAGGAGAATTGTCCAATTCCACAAAAATGTACAATCTGAAAATCCCAGTCAAACTAACCAATCAAATCAGCTAAGTCAAACCTAGTCAAAAGAGAGAATTTGTTTTATGCAACAACCAAACAAATCTGGTCAAGCTCGCCAAATTTCTGCCTCTACAACCCTTATTCAACTGTGGTCAAAAGGTTGATTTTTGGCCCTGCAACTTCCTCAAAAGATTCGGTCAAACTGCCTCTATTGACATGCGGTCAATGTTGGGCAAACAAGTTTGGTCAACTTCAAAACTCTGCCTAGAATTTCGATCAACATTCCAATCAAAAGATGTCATCTAATGCCCAAAATCTTCGTCCAACAAGCCTTGGTCAACGCAAGTCAAAATCAGCCCAAATATCCTTTAGTCCATGTCGGTCAATGAGTTAAACTTCAATTCAAATCAATGTTGTGAACATCGCGTTCAGGATAAAGTCAGCAAGGGTCCAGAAAAAGAATATATCATAAAAGTCAGGAAAAAATCAGTAAAAATTGGCAAAACATCAACAAAATTGAAAAAATACAAAAATATTCATTTTTTTCAATTGTTTTAATATCTAAAGCATCCACAACATAAAATAAATGCAATGACACATAAATATTAAATATGAAAAGAAAACTAATATATAAGATGTTGATTTGGGGTAGCATCGGATGTGCTCTAGCCACGAAAATTAGTGGAGAGGCTAAAGCACATGAGATCTCCAAGACCCAAAAATGGTTTGGGTAGAATCTAACCAGTTTGGAAGATATTAAAATAATTAATATTTTTAATGGAGTCCCTAAAATATTAATGTGAATTAATATAAAACTGAGTTAGAATGGTCCAAAAGTCATGGATCAAGTCAAATCTAATCTTAGCCATTGATTAGGGACTTAATCTCGGTCGTTGATGGACCAACAAGAAAAGTATAAGAAGAGGCTTGAGGGTCAATTGGAAAACACACTGAGAGAGACCAATCAGTTCGATTTCTAGAGTGGGGTTAGCTGAGAAATTCAAACTAGTGGTCTGGAGAGCAGCAGGAGGCAGTAAGTACGGAGCAGAGAGTCAGGATAAGCAACAGAAGACCAACGCAAAGGCAAGAGAGGCAGATGCAGGGCCTTTCAGGCAGACGATGAGGTAGCAGGAGACTGCGCAGTCACTAGAGGGCTTGCGTGGGTGACGCAGAGAGAACAAGGGTTGACGCAGACAAGCAGGGGCTGACACAAAGTATCTGGGAGCTACGCAGAGGTCAGCCAGGCTGACGTTGGGACTGAGAGAAGAGCTGGAGAATTTTTCTCTCTATTGGGTAAGCCAGTTTGGCACCCGGTTGTATTGAAGACTTGTTGAATAATAAAATCCTCCCTTGCTACACCGGTTTTCCCACATTGGGTTTTTCCGGGTACTGTTGTCCAAAATATTTGTGTCGATGTGTTGATTCGTGTGCATGTGTTTGTTTCTGTATTATGGTGTGATATCTGCGGTAGAATTTATTTTAATGTTTATTGAAGGAATTTCATAGATAACTTATTGAAAATAAGTAGGCAAAGTAAATCAGATGTTGCAGTGATAGAATTTTCACATAAGATGTGCAAGATGTCTAGTGCTACATCACACATAATAGTGAATCATGTCCTGACTTCTGAGCCCTGACTCAACCTCAAAATATAATAGATGTATCTCATATCATGAGTCATATACAATGAAATGAACCATTAAGAAAGTTCTAACTTCTAACTTCTAACTAATGATTTCCTATGCCCCTTTTGTGAAGAAATGTAATGGCTTTTCCTCTAGATCAAGAAGGCCCTTGTGCTGGTATTGGACTCTAATGTCCTCTAGAAGTAGGAGGAGGTAGACTACATCCTCTATTGGTGACCATGGTAAGTGTTGTCACCTTCTCCTCCTGTTGCTCCTCCACTACCTCTCTCTTCCTTGCAGAGGCTACCTCCTCCACCGCCTCCTCTAACCAATCAGGGTTCAATTCCATGACAGGCCTCTCAGCCTCAACCATCCATGCAATACTGGTGTCAATCCCATCCAATGAGATGGCCTCCATGTCAGGTGCAATGCTATCGGAACTGAACCAATGACCAAACTGAAAAACCCTCTGAACCAGGCATTGCTTAGAATCGGATTGGAACCAATAAAAAAACCAGACCAAAAAACCAATCGACAAAAATCACATAAAATATTCAAATTTTAAAGAAAAACATATATATTCATGTGCATCCATATGAATTCAAACCATTTATGCACAAATAAAAGAAAGTTCTCATTTATATAGCATGTAAGGGTGCAAATAACTAAAATAGCATCGAGTGCAATCCATCTCTAAACCAAAATACATCAATAAATAGGCTCTAGATGGCCTCTATCATCCATGAAAAAATCATGCTACAATAAATACCTACCTATCATCAAAATCATTACCTATATTGGGATCTTCGTCATCAATATCACCCTCTAAGCATTAAAATAAGATAGAAAAAATGTAGCATGTCAAGTCAAGATTTTGTTTGAGTGATGGGCACATTTTTAGTAGGGTCATGATAGAGAAGTTTGACAACCAATGCCACTAACATCAAGGTACATAGAGGGTTTGGGGCTCTTGATTAAATACTAGTTCCATATCCTCGTACATGACAAAATCCAATGGAAACATTGCAACCCAATCCTAAAAAACTGTTAAGTTTGCTGGATTTTGAATAAGATCTAAAATTCTACTTTCTCCATGTGAAATCCAACGAGGTCAAAACCACTCTCAAACATCCTAAGTCATTTCACGGTAATGTTAAAAATTTAAGTAAAATGATGAAAATAAAAGATAAAGGAGAATGTGTTGAAAATATTAGCAAGAAAAGGGTTCCTTGATTTACGTCTTAATCATAGGAGCCAGAACGATTTTCTTCTTTGGCATGCTCGAGCTCCTAAAACATAGGAGTCCAGTACGAGTTATGAAGCAGTTAACCAATGAGTTAAAATAGAAGGTTGAGTTATTTGTCTTCTAGTCTGAGTTGTATTGGGAACAGGACCAAGAGTTTGAGTTAGTCTCTTACAATTTAGGAAGGACGAGTTAACACTAGCAGTGAGCCTTTATTAACTTGTGAACCACTACTTCGACTTACCTAATATAGAACTCACTAATTTTAACCATTCGAATTGCCTTTAAAAAGAGGAATGAAAGCACAAGTTTAATCATTGTATTGGTGAGACCAAGCAATAGGAAGCACAAGTATGTGTGTGGAGCTTGTGAGAGAAGGACTATGAGACTAGGAAACGCTTGTGGGAGCTTGAAGAAGGACGAATTCCTTGGGTTAGGAGGCAGGGATCAAGGTGCAAACAAGGGTGTTTCATCTTTGTGTAAGCAGAGAGAACATGATTGTTCTCTAATGAAACAATATTGTATTGTATTGTATGAGATTCATTGCTCAATCTTCTTCAATAATTCCTAATAACAAGCAGAGGGTTTTCCCAGTTGGGTTCCCTAGACAATTTTGTGTTGTTGAACTGTGTGCCTGTGCTTTTATTTATGTTCCTATTTTGTTGCATCTAGTAGAGAAATTATGTGTTTATGTGAGAAGAAAATTTTATTTCAGATTGCTCATATTAGAGGATTAGAATTTCATGGTTTTTCTACATGGTATCAAAGGATGGATCAAAATAAATACCAACACAAGAAATGTGGTACTTTTGTTCACTTAGGAGGAGCTAAGGCTTAGTCTAGTTGAGGCTTCTAGTAGCAGTGGCAAGGGTGCCAAGGTTGAGACCTGGCAGGCAAGAGTAGCAAGGCCAAAGGCAAGCAAGGCCAAGGAGAGGCCAAGTCCAGTCAGAGGGGCAAGAAGAAGGATCTAAGCAAGATCAAGTGCTTCCATTGCCATGAGTTTAGACACTATGCTAGTAAGTGTCCTAATCGAAAGGAGTCTAGTAAGAATCATGTTGTTGCATCAGCGGAGGTAGATGCATTTTTTGCCCAGTTCGAGAAAGATTTCTCATTGATCGCTTGCATGGCAAGCTCAGCAGATAGCAGCATATGGTATATTGATTTAGGAGCATCCTTCCAAATGATCGGGAACAAGAAGAGTTCCAGCCACCTGAAGGAGAAGGACATGTTGTTTTAGATTGAGCTATTAGACGATGGTCAGTATGCAGCTAGAGGAGTTGATACTGTCAGTTTTCAAAGGGAGTCAGGTAATCCTCTTCATCTCAAAGATGTTTTGTATGTTCCAGGATTGAGGCAAAATCTTGTTTCGATAGCTACCCTTGAGGGAAAGCGATATGATATCATCTTCAGCAAAGGTAAGGCGTATCTTCAGCACTTAGCTTTTGGATGTAAGAAGAAGATAGGTGTAAGGGTGAAGAATCTCTACAAGTTAAATGCAAAGACAAGTGCAGCCTTGAGTAGGGAGTTCTCAGAGTAGAGAAGTGGTGGTTGAACAAGACAAAGATAGAGCTCTCAAGATGGAGCCTCAACTAGTGTCTCAGTTTCAAGTTAAGCTAGTTGGCATTTGGGCTTGTTAGCTCTGCTATATACTTCAGCATTTGAAAGACCAAAATCCAGCTGGGCCATGTATTTTTGCTCGGAAAGGCAGATCGCAGCAGCTTTTCTTCCCTTCCCCTTCATAACCCTTATACTTTCATAACCCCGCCATTTCTATTTTCTTCCCCTTGTGATGCAATTTGATCGCTATCGCACAATAGCCCGCGACATCCGTCACGTCCCTATGTCTTCTGCCGATTGCAATTCTGCGATACGATCCGATCGCAAATCGCACCCACAAGTGTCAAAGCTATGCCCTCCCATTTGTTTTTCGTCGATGCAATATTGCGATCGCAGTGTCACCCGCCAATCGCACATCGCATTTTCCAACGTTTCCCGTCGCGTCAGACCTCTTTCCTGTGTGATAAACCTTGTGCGCGTTCCCCACCGTTCAACCGTCCGTCGCTCAATCAGACGGTAGTTGCTCTTTCCCATCCTACGACTTGCTCGCACATTAACTTCCGTTCGCAATGGTTTCCTGCTTGTCTCATAGTCCACCTGGCACATTTTCATTGCATTGCGCTTCCCCTATACGAAAACTGCCATAGCACAAAAGTGGTGCGCGGAAACCACTTCATGCCATCATACCATCTCCCCGCACGTTAACCATTGCTTTCCTCTGTTGCCCGATCGCCGTCGGATTTGCCTGACCGTGATCCGACAGCCCGCATTTCCCCATTCGCTTATCGCTCGATCTCCCTATGATCAAATCTGCGCCATCCATTTCTTTAATCTAACGGCTCATGTTCAAGTTGCGCCTTTGTGCCTACCCATTGCCTTCAAGTAGCATATCTTGGTCATCCCTTTTACCATCCGACGGTCAGTGTTTCATCTTCGTCCCTTTCAAAGGTGTTTTTCAGTGTTTTCGGCTCGGCTCATGTGCGCAAAGAAAGGGGTGATAATGCGGCAGTGTGCACATTAATTCTTCAGCTACCTGCATTCAAAGACAATATGGCCAAGGACGAGGAAAATTTTCATCGAGCAATTCAACAATAGTAGCAGCGACTGAAAATTATGAGGGTAATATTTCAACTGTTCAAGGACACTGAAGTGCAAAAGAGCCATTTTGTTCATTTAAAACAGTCAGAATGTAGTAGAGGACCCATATCTAACTGTAAATGTGGTTGGTGGTCCATAATGACCCCTCCACGCATAGGTTAGCAGAGATATTTTGTAATCAACCTCCATATATACCCGAAGACAGAATGTATGAAACAAGAGGATGGGGGGATGAGTGTTATTCTGCGGTAAGATTCAACTTCTGGAGACTGTAACTATTGTGATATCTGCAACGTCTGGTCTTCATTTTCAGCTAATGCAAGCTTCTTTTGTTGTTAATTGCTCACTTTCCACTCCTTATTCCAGGTTGTGCCTGTTTTGCATTTATTCATGTGTTGTTAGTGTTTAGCATTAGAGGGGCTGTCATCCCACCCTTATGTTAGGATTTAGCATGCGTCATTGAATTTGTTTACAGGTTTTTGTTGTTTTAATGCCAGAGAGTTGTCATCCTGTCTGCGCATTAGGAAACACATTTACAGACCTTTAACTGGTTGCAGCCGGCCATCACAGGGTCCTGTGCCTCTGCTGGTGCAGTCAATCTTCTCCATCATCAAATTTTTCTAAAACTGTGAGTAATTGGTGGTTAAAAGCCTTGTAGTCTGGGGGTGTTCACCCATGTCTGGGGTCAAGCATAGTAGGAGTGGTTATCTGGCTTGAATATGCAGCATTTCTTTCATTCATCCACCAATTTTTCTAACTTTTTGTTGAGTTTGTAATGTTCCTGAGCATCACTGATATACAACTTAGGTGAGTTTCTTGGGGTGATAACAGGGCTGACCAACAAGATGATAATGATGAGAACGAATTCCTTGGGGTTAGCAGGCAAGTATCAAGGTGCAAGCAAGGGTGTTTCAACTTTGTATAAGCAAAGAGAACATGATTGTTCTCTAATGAAACTGTATTGTATTGTATGAGATTCATTGTTCAATCTTCTTCAATAATTCTCAATAACAAGCAAAGGGTTTTCCCAGTTGGGTTCCCTAGACAATTTTGTGTTGTTGAATTGTGTGACTATGCTTTTATTTATGTTCCTATTCCGCTACATCTAGTAGAGAAATTTTGAGTCTATGTGAGAAGAAAAAAAAAATCAGATTGCTCATATTAGCAGATTAGAATTTCATGATTTTTCTATAGAATGTCACTTTTACTTTAAGAATTTAACATTACCATTGAGTAACTCTCTCCTCCTCCTCTGATCTCTAACTTGATCTCTATTTGCAAAATGACAAAAAGAAACCAACGAAAAAACTTTATAAACGTGCTTGTGCACGCACCGGCAATTTTTTCACATCAACTCGCGATTTTTTCCTTTGTCATGAAGGAAAAAATCGTCGTAAAAATCAGGCAATAAATTAGAGGCTTTGGAAAAATCGCAGTTTCCCGATTTTATCGAGAAGTTCACAACACTGGTTCAGATTTCGATGGTCAAGCTCAGACTTCTTGCGTCTTCGCACACAAATGACTAATTGATCTTGTGAGGTCGGAATTGATGATGCCAAGCGAGGAGGTCAAAATGCTTATATATATGAGTCAAATCAAATGGGTTTTGATCAAGGGTCAGACCCCTTCAACTGGTGGGGCTGACCTGAACCTCAAAAATAATATTTAGTTTTTCCTTGACTCTGTTGACTTGAAGACCAACCTTAGCTACAAAAATTCAACAATAAATTTGGTATGCCTTTTAGAAGGATTTCTCTCTTGTGTAGATCTTCTCAATGTTGGTTTTGGAATTTCCACGTTTTGCTTAATGTCTTCAACATCTATGACTTCTTAGCATCAGAAGCTTCTCCTTCTTGCTTCCTTATGATTGTAGATGGTTCAGTCTCAAACTGAATTTGTTGATTTTGAGGTTCATATTCCTGTCTCATAACATCTACATTGTCTAATTTAATGAGAGAAGATTAATCAGATATCACATCTTTGTCGATGATGATTTTGTGGGCAATGGAATCCCACAATCTATATCCCTTAGCAACATTATCATAACCAACAAAGATATATTTCTTTGATCTACGTTCTAACTTAAAATGTTGATTCTTGGGACTAAGTACATACGATTCACAACAAAAAAAAAATCAATTTGAATAATCACAAGGATGAACTATCCATACCTCTTCAAGGATTTTACAATTTAGTGCAACTAATGGTGATCAATTTACAAGATAACAAGCAATAGTGATTGCTTCTGCCCACAACTCTTGTTGCAAATTAGCATTGTTGGGCATGCTTCTTGCCCTTTCTAAAAGAATCACGTTCATATTTTCTGCTACGCCATTTGTTGGGGAGTATATACGATGATTTTGTGTCTTACAAACCCAACTTCCTTGCAATAGTTTCCAAATTCTAAATAAGTGAACTCGTCTCCATTATACGTTCTTAAACATTTGATTGTTTTTCCAGTATCCTTTTCTACCATAACTCTAAACTGTTTAAATGTATTAAACATATCAGCTTTCCTTCTCAAAATCTAAACCCACACTTTTCTAGAGAAATCATCTATAAATGTTACGACATATGATGATCCTCCAAAAGAAACAATAGGGGATGACTCCCAAACATCATAATGGATATAATCGAGAATTCCTTTACTAACATGAATTCTTGCTTTAAATTTCTATTTACACTGCTTTCTAAATATGCAATGTTTGCAGAACTTCAAATTCAAAGATTTTAAATTTGGAAGTAATTTGTGATTTACCAGTACCTATAATCATTACTCACACATATGACACAGTTGTTGATGCCATAAACGTGTGGATTCTATTGTCTCCTCGAATACCACTGTTGCTTCATTGATATGAATACTTGTATGCAGTTTGTAAAGGTTTTCTGTCTTAGTAGCCTTCATAAACGCTAAAACACCCTTTGACACCTTAAGTGCTCCATCTTGACCTGTAAACTTATGGCCTCCAGAATCCACAGCTCCCAAAGAAATTAAATTCTTCTATAGCTCAGGCACATGTCTAACATCAGTAAATGTCTTTATAATACCATCAAACATTTTAATTGACACTTCCAACCCCAACAGTCTTACAAGAAATGCTATCTCCCATAAAACAATTCCACCATCAATACCTTCATTTGAGGAAAACCATTTTTTGTGTGGACACATATGATGAGAAGCGCTAGAATCTAACAACAATTCTTCGTAGTATAGAAGAAAATTACTAATAGGAAACACTTCAACAATCATACCTGAGCCCGATTCAATCGAATTTGCCTACTTTTTGGAGTCTTCCTTGGAATCATGTCTCTTCCAAGAATCCTTCTTGACATGCCTTTTTTTGTTACAGTACCAACATCTAAGTTTGCTCCTTTTGCCTTTCGACTTTAATCTAGATGTACCTCTCGATTTTTCTCCTCTTTCTTTGGACCGTCTCTAGCCACCATTGCTTCTGGTGTGGAGGTTTCAGTACTTGATTTCTTCCTCACCTCCTCAGACAACAACACTCCAATGACATAATCAAATTCAAGAGTCTCAGTTGTACTAAATTTAATGGAGGTTACAAAATGACCCCATGATTCAAGCAATGATCACAACAGTGTACCTGTCTTATCTTTGTCATTGAGTTTAACATCCATACTAATCAACTGACAAATAATAGTATTAAACACATTCAATGATCTACAATTTTCATACCTTCTTTCATTTTTAGACTGTATAGCTGCCTCTTCAAGTAGATTCGATTCGTCAAGGACTTTGTCATACCATCTTGCTCCTTACTCCATTTATAATGTTAAACGAAACATCATCTGCAAGACATAATCGAATAGTGCTAAACGCTCTGGCATCCAAGTCTTCCCACTCTTCATCAATCATCGTTGCAAGTTTCTTCCTCTTGTTGTCTAACGCCTTATGCAACCCTTGTGTACTAACAAATCTTGCATTTTAAGTTTCCATAATTCAAAACTATTTTTGCCATTCAACCTTGAATAGCATTCATCATTTTGACCATTTTTCTCTACACACAAACTCTCCCTCCAAATCAACGAAAAACAATCTAAAGTGTCAATTTGGAAAAATAAATATTTTTACAAACCTTGCTTTCACAAATCCATTCAGAAACCCAATCTTCACAAACTCCATTTTCCAAACTCTGTTTCTTAAACTCAATTTGTCGGAAACCTCATTTAGAAAACCATGTTTCAAACTCAATTTCTTTGAAAGATTTATCCCCACATAAGAATGGTTCCAAGGTTTATTGTCTCCACAAAAGAAAATAACAATAATAAATTCCACTGAATTTAAAAAAAAAAATGAAGATTACCCTTTTTTCGAAGTCCTTTCAGCCTTCACCAACAGCCCGACTGCTTTGCCTTTTCCTCTACTCAGTGTTCCACAGTTTTACTCCTTCACAAGCATACCTGACCCCATTGTTCTGCCTTTATCATTGCTCACAGTGCTCCATGGTTGTGCCCCTTCACGTTTTGTCATTCTGCTGCTAGGGACTCATGCGTCTAACTTTTCCACTGTCGATTTAATTTGCAAGACTCTGTTGCCACTTCCACCAGCTCAACTGCCCAGCCACAGCTCTACCAACTACAGCTCTCCAGTAGTTTTCCTCTGTGCAAACTCCTCCAATACGAACGTGCAGACTTGTTTTCAAGTTGCTCAGGGTCTCCCTCTACACAATGGCCCCACAGAACAAGCTCGGTTTCCCTCTTTGCATGGCTCAGATGTTAGTGGCTAGGGTTCACTCTGCTGCTCCTCTTTCTCTAACCGCTGTTTTTTTCAGCATGAACAGTCTCAGCCCTTCCTCAGGCCAATGCTCTAATACCACTTGTTGGTTTTCAAAGTTTGTATAATCATTTACAGCAAGGAAAGAATGACAAAAAGCAGATAAAATTTTACTTGGTAAACCCTGACAATTTATCAGGGAAACCTCCACAGGGCAAGGTAAAGTATTTTATTAATCAAGAGGAATTTACAATTAGGCTTTACACATCTTCAACTCTCAAGCTTCAGTATAAATGAATTAGGCACCATTACAAAAATTATCATCAGTTTCCCATTAATTTAACCATCTTTGCCTCGGTGAATTTTGGTTTGTACATTTTCTTTTAATTAATTTGTTGTCATATTTTAACAATTACTGTTGAATGACCAATGTGGTTAGAACCAGACAACAACCAGTAAAACCGACCAATCTTGGAGGTTTTCAGTCAGAATTGGCCCACCAAACAGGAAATAACCAGTTCTGGTCCTAAAGTGCTCTGAAACAGTCAAAACCGTTCAGTTCAAGACAGAACTGGTTACAGCCAGCCAGTTTAACCAAATTTGTACCAATGCACTTCCCAAAATCCACGAATTAAATTTAAAACACAAAAAAAGTAAAATCCCACAACTACCCTAAAACCTCATTTTGATCTATTTAATGACAGCCCCCTTCTATCATCAATGCACTTATCCTGGATTACTTTCAACCACTTCCATCACCACAGGGTATGGATTCTGGTGTTGAACATGCAAGGGCATTGAGTCAAGATGGCAAGCATACCCATGCAAAGAATGTAGAGGATCTACTTTCTGATGATAATTTGTAGTTTGATATTGACATAGGCTATAGTATGATTCCTTTTGTACTCTGCAAAGTATTTTAGTTCAAATGTGTATTGAGTTAAGAACCATTTTATTATATACATGAAAAAACTTTGCATATTTGGTGTCTAATTGTTTGGATTTTCATGTACTTCACATAAGACATTGTTTTATAAAAATTTCAATATCTTATATAGTTTCTTGTCAATTAATCAATTCTGAGCCAATCCCAATTCCAGCATTTGCAATTGACCAGTTCAGTCACTTGTCCAGTGCTGCTAACATTGGTTGAACCTCTACTGCTGTTATAATTAAATCTACTGATGCTATACTAAATCTGTCCTCACAGTGATATTAGTTCATTGTTGACACAGTGTTGGGTCCGTGACAGTTTTAGGAACATAACAGTGCTATAAGAGCACTTTCTTGGCCTTGTGGGCATACCCTAGTGATGGTAGACGATCTAGGCAGTTCTTCACAACATATCATAATTTGCAGAAAATGATCGCTTGCTATACTAGTTGCAGAAATTAAATTAGAACATACCTGAACAGTGAAAATTTTAACAGCAACAAACCAATAAGCACATACGAATCCTTTTTTTCGCCATGGAGAAAACCTCGAACAACAAAAAAACTCCAGCATTAAACACAACATTTTATTATCCTCACAAGAGATTGTAAGTCCCTTAACACACTGTCCAAACAGAAACTGTTGGGTTTTTTAATAAGCCAAACAATTACATTGCAAAGACTTCTTGGCCACCACTATGCTTTGGCTCTGTTGAGTAGTAAGAATTCTCTTCAACTATCTTCAGACACTGCCTAGAATATGCAGGCCCCCTTCTATTTTGTGTTTTTGCTCTTTTATAAAACTTTTCTGGGACTAGATCAAATATGATCAAAGATATCAACCTTGACAAAATCAACCCATTGAGGGCCTTGTTTAATAAATCTATTATAGAGATATCACTATCCTTTTGACTTTAAATGTCCGTAATCAACTCTCCACTGCATAAGTAATTTGTCTCTTTCAAAGCACAGTCAACATTGTCACTCAAGACATATCAATGAATAATGCATAAATTGACTACGTCAACAATGGACAATTAGTGGAAGGCCCAAAAAACACCCTTTCACATACTTAAACAGTTTCTTGGATTCTTGGCTTTTGAGCCTGCACATTGTTGTTAAAATCACGATTTTTTCCCGCTGCCAATATTATCACGAGTAATACTCGCGAATTCTCTTTAATACGGGATTTTTTCCGATTTTATCGCTGATTGTCGGGGTAGCGAGGTTTTATAATGAAATTTTCGATCTTTTGGCATTTCATTTGCACAGTTAGGCGCGTGGAGGGCAGAGGAGCATTGGAGAGGGCTTGGAGATATTGCTTGGAAAGGGTTTGGAGATTTTTCAAATGCGTAGAGGAGAAGACCGATTATCTCCATAAAAACAGTATGGGGACCAATTTTTTTTTGTTTTCATTGTTTTTAAACATTTTTTTTGTATTTTTTCATTGTTTTTGGTTGGGTAACTTGGTATGGGCACCATTTTTTTTTCATTGTTTTTAAACATTGTTTTTGTTTTTTTCATTGTTTTTGGTTGGGTAACTTGGGTTTGGAATGGGGTTTATGAAATTTGCCCAATGTAATATTTTTTTTGTTTTTTTGGTTGGGTTTGGATTCTAGAATGGGGTTTTTGATGTATTGTTTTACTTTTTTTAGTTTTTTTTTTGTTGGGTTTGGATTCTAGAATGGGGTTTCTTAAAATGTATGTAATTTTTTTTAATTTTTGTACAATGTAAAAATTAAAATACTAAATTGTAATCCTTATTTCCCCAGAGGTTCACAACTTCACCGAAACACCATTCAAGTTTTCAACTTCAAAGTTGAAAAACAAACATGCCAAGGAATTGGACCCTTTCTGGGAATTTGGTGAACCTAAAACTCCGAATGATAGACTAATCTTGACTTGCAAGTTGCGTGGCCACCCTATGTCCAGGGGGGTGTACAGATTGAAGTATCACCTTGCACAAATCCCTGGATTTGATGTAGGGCC
This sequence comes from Pinus taeda, assembly GCA_000404065.3. Classification (NCBI taxonomy): domain Eukaryota; kingdom Viridiplantae; phylum Streptophyta; class Pinopsida; order Pinales; family Pinaceae; genus Pinus; species Pinus taeda. The sequence continues at coordinate 151,437 of APFE030222024.1, forward strand.
TTGCACAAAAACAAATCCTGAACTCATCCAAAGAGCCATGAAAGCATTGGAAGTTTTAGACCAGAATAGAGAGGCCAAAGAAGAAATGAAGAGGCAACTAAAAATGTCAGCTGAAGCAAGTGGCGCTGGTTCTACTGCAGCATCAACCAATCTGGTAACTGCCACATCATTTTTTGTTCCTCGAACCACACCTGGTTCACAGCCATCTATCAGTTCAATGCTAAAAAGAACTAAGAAAGAACACGCTGACAAGTTGCTGGCAAAATTTCTCCTTTGGAGTGATATTGCTTTCAGCATTGTAAGGAATAATCCATTTTTCCAACCTGTTGTTGATGCTATTGCAAGTGTTGGCCCAGGGTACAAAATCCCTTCTTATCATGATTTCAAAGGCCGGATTCTTCAAAATGAAAAGCTTGACTGCACCCAAAGATTAGAGAATTTTAGGGCATCATGGGCACAAACAGGATGCACTGTTATGTCAGATGGTTGGACTGACCAAAAGGGGAGAACCCTTATAAACTTCTTGGTTAGTTGTCCCAAGGGGACTATGTTTATCAAATCTGTTGATGCATTTGCACAAATCAAAGATGCAAGAACTTTATGTGATTTGCTAGACGTGTTTATTTTGGAGGTGGGTACAAAAAATGTTGTCCAAGTCATAAAGGACAATGCTACAAATTATGTTGCTACTGGCAGGATGCTTATGGACAGGCATCCTACTTTATTTTGGACACCTTGTGCTGCACACTATATTGATTTGATGTTGAAGGACATAGGGAAAATTCCCTTTGTCAAAGATATTGTTGATTCATCCAAAAGCATTACAAAATTTATATATAACCATACATCTGTGCGTAGCTTGATGAGAAGATTCACCACCAACAAAGAGTTAGTGTGCCCTGCCATTACAGGGTTTGCCACCAATTTCATATCTCTTCAATCCCTTTTGAATTCTATGTGGGATGTGAACAGAATGTTTTTTTCAGAAGAGTGGCGTGCTTTGCCAATGAGCCGCAAACTAGAGGGAGAGGCTGTATGCAGACTAGTTTCATACCAAGAAGAAGACTTTTGGGTGGGTGTGCAGGAGGTGTGCGCCATTACTGAACCTTTGGTAAAGGTTCTTCGGTTGGTTGATGGTGAGAAGCCCGCAATGGGCTATTTGTATGAGGCCATGGACAGAGCCAAAGAAGCCATTCAGGCCTACTATGATGATAAGGGAGGTGATGAGTTTCAGAGACAACTCCTCCTATGGGAAGTGATTGATGAGCAATGGAGCAACACACTCCATCGCTAAGTGGGCTTGATTGTGGAAAAACTCCACAGTTAAGCGCGCTTGAGCCAGAGGAGTTCTGGGATGGGTGACCTCCTGGGAAGTCCTAGTTACCGGGTGCAAGCCCCGGAAGTGATGATTGATGTTATGTGATTCGTTCTCCACATTTCACTAGTTTCAATCCCACTTCTTCACCCCTGTGAGCATCACCCGATGCAATGAGTGCTTAGTGAACTATTCAAAAATCATGAGAAATTAGTCAGTTACGACTACCTCTCATGGAAATGGTCATACGTTTGAATGACTTACTTAACGCAGTTGAATCCCAAAATGATATCTAATATAATGCACTGCGTAATCCCCCATACTTAAACACACTCCATCGTTCCATTCATGCTGTTGGGCTTTTCCTGAACCCCGTATTTTCTTACGCATGTGGGTTTGTATTTGATGTTGAGATCATGGATGGATTCTTATCCTATGTCCAGAAGATGGTGCGATCTCCAGCAGAATGTATAGAGATCTCTAAAGAAATTGAGACATATAGGATGGCAAGTGGCACATTTGGCTTTGAGATGGTTGTCACTGATAGGACGATTAAAATGCCAGGTATTTTTTAGTTTGTAACTTTGTTTCAAATTTCATTTTCTCTTCAAATTCCATTTTTTTCTTATGTTTATTTAAAATTTTATTTGTAATTTTGTTGTAGATGCATGGTGGAGAATGTATGGTGGCAGGGTAACCCTTTTGCAAAAGCTTGCCATTCACATCCTCAGCCAAACATGTAGCTCCTCAAGATGTGAGCGCAACTGGAGTGTATTTTAAAAAATACAAAACAAAAAGCACAATAGGTTAACACTTAAACATTTAAAATATTGCAAATTTCCAAATAGATTTTTGAATTCATTAAACAATAATTTTTTTAATTATTAATTATTATTTCATGATCTTTGTACAGGTTGGAGTCCCAGCAACTTAATGACATGGTCTACGTCTACTACAATCTTCGACTGTGGGTGAAGCAACTTGAGAGGACACCTGATGTGGAGGCCATCTCATTGGATGGGATTGACAGCACTACTACATGGAGGGTTGAGGTCGAGAGACCTCTCATGGAGTCTGCTGATGATTGGTTAGTGCAAGATGTAGTGGAGGGGGAAAAGGAGGAGGAGGTGACACCACCTGCCCAGGCTACCCCTGCCACCAATGGAGGACGTGGTCTACCTCCTATAGCTCCTACTTCTAGTTCTTCAACTTCTAGAGCACGACAGACTCCACTGCCAGCTCCACCAGTACCAGCATCTACATCTAGAGGGAAAGGGAAAGTTGTGGCATTTTCTCGCAAGAGGGGCAGAGGAAATCAATAGGGGATTAGACTTTAGTTATTTTCTTCATTTTATTGTATATGACATTATGACATGATGAGATATATTATTATATTTTTTGTTGATATTTTGAGGCTGAGTTGGGACTTAGGAGTCAGGACTTACAATTCAGGACATGATTCAATGTTATGTGTGATTTTAGCACTAGAAATGATATTAAACATCTTATATATTAGTTCCTTTATCATATTTATGTGTCAATGTATTTATTTTATGTTATAGATGGTTTAGATATTAAAAAAATTGAAAAAAAATGAATATTTTTGTACCAAACGATTTTTTCCTGATTATTTCCGATTATTTCCCGATAATTACGATTTTTTCCTCGCGCCGATATTATCCCGATATTACCCCATTGGATTTCATATGGAAAAAGTACAATTTTAGATCTCATTCAAAATCCAGCAAACTTATCATTGGATTTCGGGATTGGGGGGATTGCAATGTTTCCATTGGATTTTGTCATGTCTTAGGGTATAGAACTCATATTTAATCAAGAGTACCAATCCCTCTATGTACCTTGATGTTAGTGACATTGGCTGTTGAACTCCTCTATCATGGCCCTACTAAAAATGTACCGATCACTCAAACAAAATCTTGACTTGACATGCTATGTTTTTTCTACCTTATGTTAATGCTTAGAGGGTGATATTAATGACAAAGATCCCTATATAGATCCAGAGGTAATGACATAGATACCTTTGGATATTAATGCTTAGATGGTGATATTAATGACCAAGATCGTGATTTTCCAACAAGACTAAAAAATTAGACACTTCTCATGGCGGAAAGAGGCCCAAGCATTAGCAATAATAATGGATTTACTTGTCTTTTCTAGTTTCTAGTGGTTTTTATAACTATTGACTCTTTCATATTTATTATGATGTTTTTTGTAAACAATATATGACAATTTATGTTTGAAGTTTGAAGCTGGGAATTATAACTCATTGTTAATGAATTATGAATATGATGCTTCGTGAAAGTCGAAAGTTGTTTCATTTCATTTCATTTTATAACATTTCATTTCATGTTAGATATTATTTAATGTAATGGTTACACTTAGCTTACAAGTACAACTTTGGTGATCAATGATGATAAATGTTATATATTGAATTTTGAAAGCTTGAAACTTTGAGATTGATGAATCATGAGACTCAATATGTTGTATGTTACTGTGTTACTAACTTGTGGACATGTTTGATGAAGATTATAACTTCTAGATAATTGTTGTTATATGGTTCAATCTATGATTTTTATGCTTTTTATATCTAATTTATCATTCTACATGTTTTTGTTGACATGTATGCATCAAAATATAAATATATATATATATATTATATATATATATATATATATAAAATTCGCTCCCAAACCGGGAGTTTCTGAAAATGTTGCTCCCGCTCCCGCTCCACGTTTTCGCTCCCGCTCCCAAATAACCTTGCTCTATCGACCATCCGTGTTTAGAAACACAAATGAATCTGTTATGCTTCTTAACCTGCAAATGATACCCAAATACAAAATATGCGAAGAAAAGATATCCAGAACACAGAATAGCGAAGAATTTATTATTCAGAGAGTAATGTTCACTTGCCTCTTCGAGGGGGCAACCTCCAATAGAGCAGAGCTTGATTACAAAAATAAGACACGATACTCCTCGCAGGGAGTTACTATCCTTTATATATGACTCATACAAGCAATACCACGGGCCAATACCGATTATTACTAATACCATCTATCTAATACTACGGCCCATTTGCAACTAACTGTGGTTTCCTTATTAATTGCGGATTAACCACTTACAATTATTAATATGGGCTTTATTGACTCTTAACTATGACGTGGTCCCATTACATAGATAAGGGGGTTAGGGTGGGACCCTAACATGCCCACCCCTTAAGACTAGCCTTGTCCTCAAGGCGGAAGCTGCGGAAACTGCTGCAGAATAGTGGTTGGCAAGTTGCATCTTCTGGAGAGGTGTCTTTCCATTTGACTAGGACTTCCTTGATCATGCGGCCGCGCAGTTGCTTGACTCTTGTGTCGAGGACCTGTTCCGGTTGAAGCCAGATGGATCCTTCTTTGTCCAATTCCGGTAGACTCGTTTGAATTCTGCAATTATTCCCAATCACTTTCTTGAGGCATGAAACATGAAAAACTGGATGGATTTTTGCAGTAGGTGGCAGATCCAACTTGTAGGCCACTTCTCCAATGCGTTGAAGTACTTGATATGGTCCATAGAATTTGGGAGAGAGTTTCTGAAATCCTTTGTCTTTGAGTGATGTTTGCTTATATGGTTAGAGCCGTAAAAAGACCTGATCCCCTTCTTGAAATTGGCGCTCTAAGCGATGCTGGTCTACCTGTTGCTTCATGCGGTTTTGAGCTTGGTGAAGATTCTCGCGAAGATGGGCGAGCATAGTTGCACGGTGTTGTAGGAGTTGATCCACTGCTTGGACTTTTGAGCAGCCCTTGAGATATGAAGTAGGTGAAGGCGGGAGTTGACCATATACTGCTTCATATGGAGTCATTTTGGTGGTGGCATGATAGTTCGTGTTATACCACCATTCTGCCAGAGGTAGCCATTGTACCCAAAGGTGTTGTTTTTCTGAAGTAAAACACCTGAGGTAGGTTTCCAGACATTTGTTGACTGCTTCAGTTTGACCATCTGTTTGCGGATGGTAGGAAGTACTGAGTTTTAGTTGCGTGCCTTGTATTCTGAAGAGTTCCTGCCAAAAATTGCTGGTGAAGATCGGGTCGCGGTCGGACACAATAGAAATGGGCATGCCATGCAATTTGAAGATCTGATCCATGAAAGTTTGAGCAACCAAGGTGGGTGTAAATGGGTGGGGGAGAGCGCAGAAATGAGCATACTTCGACAATCGGTCCACAACCACCATGATGACTGACTTGTTCCCTGACTTTGGAAGACCTGTAATGAAATCCATAGAAACTTCGGTCCAAATGGATGCTGGAATGGGCAATGGTTGTAAGGTGCCTGGTGTGTTGACTGTTTCCCCTTTGTGGCATTGACAGACCTCGCATTCAGTTACGAAGGTAAGGATGTCCTTTTTCATGCCTGTCCAGAAAAATGCTCTTCTGGTGCGAGCATACGTCTTCTGAAAGCCCGAATGTCCTGCAATGGGAGATGAGTGCATCTCTGCCAAAATGCGACTTTTGAAGGTGGATGTTGGTGATATTACGACTCTGTCCTTGTAGTGAAGATATCATCCTACCACGAGTAGCCCTTGGTGGAATTTGGATCTGCCTGCAATTGAGAAATGAGTTGGGAGAGCCTGGGGTGTGAAAACCATTCCCTGTGAGCTTCTTCAATCCATTCTGGAATGGGGAGGGAAATTGCTAGCAGGGTACTTTCCTCCTCAAATTGGCGAGATAATGCATCTGCTACACTATTGTCTTTCCCTTTCTTGTAAATGATATCATAATCATATCCCAGCATTTTGGCTACCCATTTATTTTGTTGTGGGGAGGATAGGCATTGCTCCAAAAAATATTTAAGACTGTGATGATCTGTGCGGATTTGGAAACGTCGCCCCAATAAGTAAGGTCACCAGGTGTCAACTGCATATAAGATGGCCATCATTTCCTTCTCGTATGTAGATTGGCCCTGATTCTTCCCACTGAGTTTCTGGCTTGTGAAGGCCAACGGTCGCCCTTCTTGCATTAAAACTGCCTCAATACCTGTCCCTGAAGCATCACATTCAATGACGAAAGATTGGTGAAGTCAAGTAGTGCTAAAACTGGAGTGGAACACATGGCATTTTTTAGAGCTGTAAAAGCCTGTTGTGCTTCCTCATTCCAGAAGAAAGAATTTTTCTTTAGGAGTTGGGGGAGGGGCTTCGCTATGCGACCATAGTTGCGAACAAATTTACGATAATAGCATGTGAGACCCAAAAATCCACATAAGCTCTTCAAGGTCTTAGGTTGAGGCCATTCCTGCATTGCTTGGATCTTTTTTGGGTCCACCTTGACACCCTCACGCCCCACAATGTGGCCCAAATACTCCACCTCGGCCATGCCAAATGAACACTTGGACATCTTCACGAATAATTTATGATTGCGTAGCAGTTCCAAGAGGAGATCTACATGCTAAAGATGTGCTTCCCAAGTGCAACTATAGATGAGGATGTCATCGAAGAAGACAAGGACAAATTTCCTGAGATATGGTTTGAGAATGTGGTTCATAAGGCTCTGAAAAGTAGAGGGGGCATTACAAAGACCAAATGGCATGACCAGGAATTCGTAGTGGCCTTCATGAGTTCTGAAAACAGTCTTGGGTATGTCGACTTCCTTCATGCGGATCTGGTGGTAACCTGAGCGAAGATCCAACTTCGTGAAAAATTGCGCTCCGTTGAGTTCATCCAGCAAATCATCAACCACTGGAATGGGAAATTTATCTTTGACTGTCAGCTTATTGAGGGCCCTGAAGTCAGGACACATCCGCCACTCCCCATCTTTTTTGAGCACCATAACCACTG
>APFE030222037.1:3691-24576 GCA_000404065.3 Pinus taeda
GAAATTTATCAAAAACTTGTCCTCAAAACATGCACTTTTGCACCCTCCGAGGAGGTTTTGGTGAATGAATGGAACAGGATTTATTGATTTTTGCATCTGATATCTACTACTGATGTTGCACTTCTGTACTCTTAGTTGATGTTGGATTAAGAAGACATAAATCGCTATCGCTTGAAGCTCATGACTAGAACTAGTTACAAATGGTACTTTTATCTCTTAACTGTTTCTATTTCCTGTGTTAAAGTGATATTTAAAATCAATTATTTATATGTTAATGCTTGAATGCCTGAGTTATCATTTGGCACTTTTGTACGGTGATAGCTATTTATTTGTGCTTAATATATAAAGTAGCTTACTGTGTGATATGTTTTTCACAACTGTTTCACCTAACTTTTTATGTGAAGTGGTTTATCTATATTGAATTCTTTCCTTATGACAATTGAATGATCTTTATTACCGATTGTTATTTGAAATCATTTTAGATCGCACAGAAGAAAGATTACATCCCGTGCTAGTATAGACTTAGATATTTATGTTTTATTAGAATACAATAGCATGTCATTAGATTAAAGTTAGAATTAGAGCATCTTAATTAGGAACTGTTAGATCAGAGATATCATATTCTACACACACACACTCAAAAATTGGGAAACTAGTCCCATTATCCCCAGTCGGACCCGCTATACCAAATGGAAAAGGAGCTGCCAACCAAGGTATGGACTGGGCGGATATCCCCCTTGTTGTTGACCCGATTTTCGGGGCATCAACACAACCCATATGCAATATTTACACAACCCTATTTGTACCATCCTGTACATAACATTGCATAAATAACATGTACACATGCTATGTATACACAACACCACAAGTGCACACATCATAGATGCAACATGTACAACATACACAATGTATGCTCAATAATAGTACCACACGTCCAAAACCACACTAACCTTACCAAGAAACTGTACTTCTGGTATCTCATCCATGCTTATGCTAGCATGCAGAAAACCATGCTGCTTTCACTTTGCTGAAGTATCCCTCGGTATAACTTGTCCATAGCATAAGCATATGCATAATACAAGTATACAATATCAAATCATATCCACATGATACTGAACTCGTATATTTGTCATGAATACTCTTCCCAATTGATTCCTCGTAAGACCAGGAACCTCTTCATGTTGTTCTCCTGCATAAGAAATCATTCCTCCACAAGAATGATCCCTGACAACCCTGTCAGATAGTAACATATATACATGGATACATACATACGTATATAAACGTTAGCATAAAACAATCATGATACTTTTAGACAACGACATACCTACATACATACATGTATACATATATAAACACCAACATAATCATGATCATAACAAAATTTCTAGATAACATAAGGTCAAGGTTGAGAGAACTTCCTTTATTCATGCACGACATGCCAGATATTGAGAACAACAGTTCCTAGCATAGCCAAGGCATCTGATTCCTTAGATCCATTTACTCTACCTTTTCTAGTTACCTTTCTCATGTCTTTACTGCCATGGTCCATTTACCACAATGAACCCAACCAATCCAACCGACTGTCATAGCCTTACCTTCCGCTGCGCTCACTCATGCACAGAGCTTCATCCAAGTCTTAAATCACCTGTTGGGTACCACATAGCTCTCCTCGAGCTACATTAACTTTCCTCCTTCCCAAGCAATTCCCCAAACTCAAAACATAAAAGGAAAGAACAGAAACAACAACAAGAAGAAAACCATGAAAACCAATAACAACACGATTCCACAAACAAAGTGGCATAGCTATGCACCAGACATAATCCAACTTGCAAATCAAGAGCGACAATTGCAGAATACCAAAAGCACAAGACTAACAACAAACACCATGACTCGATCCCCATGGTTCCCAGGGAAACTCGACCAAAGCCTTCTTCAATATTTCATGGTAGTCTCTTGCCATGTAATCCCCTGCATCATACTACTATAAACACATAATTGTCAGTGCATAAAAAAAATACACTAGTTACCTTACCTTGTTGTGTCAAGCACGTTGCTTGCAACTGAACTCATCCATGCCATCTCTCAAGGGACTCCAATCCTTTAATAGATCCACCTATAATTAAAGACTAGCTAGTATACTTGTCAAGTACATTTTCATGACTCTAGCACATATCCACATAATGTCAAACAAAATCAAGGTTAAGAAGACTCCTTGTATGCAAAGCACTCATTTGCTTGGAATTAAGGTTTCCAAACATAGCCAAAGGAATTCTTACCCGATTCATTTCCTTTACCATTTTTACTTTGTTGCAATCAAGGCTTACTATCCGTTGTCACATCACCCAACTATTACTTATATAAACACATCAATTATTACCTTGTCATACTAATACCAAGCATGTTACCTTGCAACTGCTCACACATGTCAACTAAATGTTCCAAATATCAAGACAATCATATCTATCAATTTGAAATCAACCTTTACCAAGACTAACCATCATGTCAAAATCCATAGTCAACTCACAGTCATTAAGAATAATACTAAAACTATCACCTACTACACTCAGGTACCTATCAGCTGCCTTAACACATATGTCTTAGTACCATCATCTTAAAACAAGATCATTGGAACACATACTCATATTATGCAATCCATCAAACATTCAACCAACTCGCAAACATACCATGTTAAATAAAATCAATTAGACGACATAATAGGCACTAAATACTTAAATACCAAATAGATGGTGTAATCAACTAAGAAACACCAAGCATAATACATAAGCAAACTCATACCTTAGTGTACCTCAAGGGAATCAATCTAGTTAGCGAGATATGACTTTACAACATGTCAACATAAACCATGATATCCATAACAATAACTAACTAATATGTTCATATTATAAGCTCATAAGCATATGTCATTCATGCATAATAATCACATATGTATGATCAATCTAGATTAGTACGACACCATATCACAAATATGTCAGCTCATATTTGAGTATCGCAACGATAACCATCTGCATAGGTCAAACCAAGTTAGCACAATACATATGACATCAAGATCTTCAATGCAATGAACATAACCATCACACATATGACCAATCTAAATTACGACATCAAGATCTCAATGGAATAACTCTAATCATCAAGTTAATAGCACATAGTGAAACTAAGCTATATATCATGCTCATCAACAACATAAAACCGAATCGTCAAGCTAACTGTCATATAATAATCAACAAGTTAACCTGTAACATACTCATCAACAACATATAACATAATCATGAGGTTATCTAATATAAAACAACAATAGCAATGCATACAACTAAAAGTTACTATCATTCTTGACTATCCGACACATGTGAATATAACCACACTCATCATCTAACATCTACCATGAATGTAACCATAACATCAAATACATGTTCATAAACCTAATTCATATAACCCTAATGCATATAATAATTCTTAGCTTACATACCTGGATGCCAAACATACAATACCTGTATGATGATATGATCTTATCCCAAAGTTTAATGTTGCAACCTCATTATGGTGATCTGCATCCCTTGCTCTATCTCAACTAGCTCATTAGCATCATAACAACCAATAGCATAATGATGACCTAAATTGCATACAATGACTTCACAAGGAATGTTTGACCTAATATTCAAACTATAACCAAGACCATACATGCATAACAACTGTATATAGACATATAACAAATGAGTACCAAACCATACACACATCATTCTAGCTAGAGTCCAGTCATCAATGCATGATGATATCAACTACACAAACCATGACCTCATGCATGACAACAACCATTACTCCATTGTACACATTGCCACGTGCAACCAACTATATGCATAAGCAATGTCAAATCAACTACACCTATGCATAAATGCATGTAATCGAACATAAGCGATCAAATGTTGTAATCAACCTACAAGACTGATACATGTAATCAAAATATTCAAAAATTGTAACCTAACATACAAGAATGTAAGTACGCGATATGAAATCAACATGTAAACAACATATAATCCATACATAGTCAGTCACATACTTATTTCAAATACATTTCATGAAATCAATATCAAATTCTCCATGATAATCATACTACAACCCTAATCCATCATTAAGTAAATGCAGCAAGTATGTAAGTGTGAGAGACACACATGCAACTGACATGCATGCATGACCAACACCCATTCAATCAAGCATTCAAACAACCTATAAGCATACCCCCTTACTATCCATGGTCCACACTAAGGTAGAAGGAGGAAGCTACTATAATGGCCCGATCTCCAATGTCCAATTATGGAAATGGGATCACCAAAGCTCTACTAAATTTAACCACACTTGAAAATAACTTGATTTTTATTTCTCATACATTTTATATGATATTAAGTCAAAATATTGCACTTATTCCACTTGCAACATAATAACTAAGAACGCGCCACTTTTCCATTTCCTTACATGCAACTTTTCAAATTCCTTGCATGCAACCTTTCAAATTCCTACATGCAACTCTTTAAATTATTTGCATAAAAATAGGCATTGATCAGTTACATTCGTATTATCATACTACAATACTATCCCATCAAAAAAAAAAACATTTTATTCAAACAATTACATACTCTTTACATTTTCTTCAAACAACTACTATACTATTACATTTGCATGTAAGCATTTCTTCAAACACTTTACATGAAAACTAATAAAGCAAACTATTTTCATACAAGTAAGCAAAAAAAAAAAAAAACTATTACACATCAATTTTATCGCCAACCACAAACAACGTACTCAATGGGGCATTTTATTAAACAGTTTGTATGCAATTAATCATTGAACCATTTAAGCATTTCATCAAACACTTTGCATGCAAACTAATATAGCGAATGATTCAATGCATATATCCTAAAATGTAGTAGTAAAAGTTATGGAAACTAAACCATATGATCAATGGTATTTTCCCTCACTATGGTTCAAGTTTCAACTTCTGATATTTCATAGATGAAAAGTTATAACAAAATACCAACACAATCATATTTGGTGCACAATTCTAGGAGTATCCATAAATATCGACTTCCATTGGTCATATCTCCTAAAATATAGAGAATAAATATTTGAAATTTTTATCACAATATCAATGGTATTTCCCCTCGTTGTTGAAAAAATTTCAGCTCCTAAGAATGTCCAGAAGAAAAGTTATAACAAAAATTTCAGCTTGACCTATTTGAGGCTTGATTTTAGGAGCATTCAAAAGGCTCGACTCCCTCTACTCATAGCTCCTAAAATATTGCGACCCAATATCTGAAATTTATATCACATAATCAGTGGTATGTCCCCTCAATGTGGACAATGTTTTAGCTTTTGAAAGCCTACAGAACATGATTTATTGCAAAAATTCCAACATGACCTGTTTAAAGGTGCATTCAAGAAGGTCATCTTCCTTAAATCATAATTCCTAAAGTATTGTGAACCAATATCTGAAACTTTTTTCACATTATCAGTGGGATTTACCTTCAATATGGACAATTTTTCAACTTATAATATGCCACAGAAGAAAATTTATAACAGATACGACAGAAAGGTCTAAAATTTAACCTTTGTTCTTCATTTCACCTATGATAGAGCCCATCTAGTCCAACTGTTTGAACCATGATCTAATACCACTCTGTAACAAGATCTAGGGTAAATGTCCATATAAAAAACATAATAGGAACAAAAATACTATAAACATATCAACCATCAAAATCCATATATACATCAGTACATTTGCGCATGAAAATCAAGGGAATGAATTTTTCATTAATAATGCAATGAACCAACCGGTGATGGGACTACCACATTCCACCTGAACATAGATTGGCTGAGACAACTCCCTCTTCAGCCAATCACCCCCATGCCATATTCCAAATATGAATGTGGGACTCATGGAACACATCAAAAACACCAATCAATGTGGATGGCACCGGAGTTCTCAGACTACACCGTGAGGAATTTGAGTGCCTTCCAGTCTCTCAGGCTTTACCATGAATCCGTAGTCTGATCCAGGGATCACTAGGCCCTACACCGAGACATACTCTCTAGGCTTTACCGTACATTCCATCCCAAAATCATTAGGCCCAACGAAGAGAAAATCCACCTCTTGGCTTTACTGTATATCCTGCCATTCACGGGCAAGGATTCTTAGGCCCACCAAGGCACACAATCTGGATTTACGACAATCCACAATCTGGTTTAGGGGTTACTAGGCCAGTGGCTTCGTGCATCCTCAGTCTAGTTCAGGGACCACTATTACCATGTGTTTGTCAATTTGGAGATCCACCCCACTAAACTTCGAATCCAATCTGACCGTCCCCACAAAACACATGAGAGAACCCATCTCATCAAAGCTATCAGGAATGACAAGGCTAGGTTAAAAGTACTGTCACACCTGGAAAAACCCATACCATGGTAGAAAAGAAACACATGCAATCCCATGCATGCCAAATCTAGCAAGGAAAATATACATGCAAGTTGATACCTGCAATGAAGCCTATTGTAGCTGCTTGGTCTTGCCTTTCCCTGCTTAATCTTTGCTTCCTCTTACCTTCTTTGCATTTCTTGCTCCAATGCCAAATTTCTCCAAGAAAACTCTTAAGTATCCAAGAGTATGAGAGAGAGAGAGAGTAATGAGAGAGCTCCAAATCTAAACTGACCAAGTCTTGCCCACTGATCCTCGAAAGCCTTTTTATAATGAGGTCTCTGTTTTCTTCATTTTCCATTATTTTCCTTCAATTTCCTCCTCACATGCAACATGTGACCTTTCACCTTCCTTTTCTCCTAATTTCCATTATTTTCATAAATAAATGTGCCAAAATGCTTTTTTCCCTCTTTAATGCCTTAGCCATTGCCTTTGCCAATTTCCTTAGCCATAAACAACCAAATGAACACCCCTTAGGATGTCTTGCCCACCATTCAGCTTGAAATATGTGTCTCATCATCCATGGTATTTATATATTTTTACATGTAATTTTCACCAAGGTTGTTACACAATACAATTAAAATGAAAAATAGGAACAAATTCTTACAGTAAAATCCATTGTTGGGAACATTAAATTGAAAACACAAGTATCTGAAATGAATCAAATTGCTCTCAATTAGGGGCGATATTTATAGTTTCCAGTGTTGTTCTACAACACTAATAATATTGAAGCTTTATCTCATCAAGGAGATTGAAGCTTTCCATGGTGATAAAATAGAACCTTACGTAATTTTTTATCCTTTGAAGCTCTGAAATATTGGCGGTCCAAATTTATCCTTCAAACAACAATTACCTTGAATCTCAGATGTTTATTCCACCACCAAATAATTCATGATAAAAAAAGGCTAAAATGACCATGAAACTAAAAAAAAAAAATCACCTTTATGGGTAGGGCGGAATGCACTGCATGCTTCAAAACGTAGATAAATCAAAGACATAATGATAGATTTCTCTGAAATCCATTCCTCCGTGTTCTATAAATCATTCCTACGCTGCATTTTTCTGGGACAAGAGAAAAAAGTTCAGTTATTAGTCATATTGTTACAAAAATTTCCATAGGACTTTATCACTACCATTAACATTAGTCCCTTTTTTAATTTAGGATTGGAGAACTTAGTATTAAACAAGGGGAGCTACGAAGCAACAAGTCCCTGCCAAAGTCAATAAATTCTAGGTAATCGGTCTTGGGTAAGATCAAAAGTTGCAACGAGATGACAAATACATAATGTCACTTCATGCACTTGGGCATCATACAAGTAACAACCTTTCAAATCATAATTTGATGTTTTTTTATGCACATATAAATCATATTATTTTTTGGCCACATTCATAGTAATGTATTCATGAGTAGGAAGTAAATCAATAAAAAGTATTAACAAAGCTTACCAGACAATTTTCATCATAGTTCTTCCTAATCCATACACTCAAAAGTGCGAGCATTACACGCAACTTGATCATAATATAGTTTTTCCAAGTGAAAATCAAAAGGAAGGCCCTCCCCGTGTTCATTCATGTATGCAAAGTTGAACATAGCCTATGCATTTATCTCAGAATGAGCATGGATGTAAGCGTCTACAGCATGCTCAAAAATTTGTTTCAATACCATGCAAAGGAAGACCAAAAAATCAAGAGTTACTCTCATGACCTACACAATATGCCATGGAATTCATATTGAGATATCTTGAGAGAGAAACTCACCTTGCCATAATAATAGGCATGCCCAATTAAATGTGTTGCATGCTCATTACCCTATTTTGATGCATACATCATATTCCCAACAACTTTGTGCAACCTCATATCCAAGTTCAACAACTCTTGAGTAGAATAGCAGAGCTTTGTCACTTTTCCCTTTCAAGTGACACTCTAAAGCCCATTGCAACAAAGGAATTCCATTGGAAGAAAGGAATTGGGAAATAGGTTCATTTTCATCCACATAATGTTGCACATTGTACATTTGTGCAAATGATGCGGTATGAGAGATGGTCTTATTATTATTTGAACAAAAAAATATCACCATTCTACATTTTAATTTTTAGCATGTTTTTGTTTCATTGCACTAGGACGAATCCCATGATATTAACTACCCCCCAGAAGCCTAAATTGTGTGTATATACTTTGACATGTTCCCATTCAATGCCAACTTTCTATCCTCCATAGTTTGATTCACTTGAATCTTTGTTTCTGGTTTGGTCTTCTTATTTATTTAATTTAATAACATTTCATTCATATAAATTGCGTGTTTGCGGTATATTCTTGGTGCTTATTCATATTTCCAACAACAATCCTATGATGAGGATCAAGTGTTGCATCTATTTCATCAATCAGGCTACAAACTAGTAACATACACTTATTAAATAAGTTACTTAGCCTTTCTATGATCAACTTGTTACATTGCACATCAATGTCAGTAGTATTATCAGTTAACATCATGCACATCAAGCTTATGGAGAGCATTCAATGGAAAATTTTCTCCTGTAATGATCAAGGCATGAGGTTTTTTATTTAAAAAGAAGAGTAAAATCATGAGCATGTGCAACACATCAAGCCATAGGTGTGGACCTTCCAAGATTGTGAAAGTGGGAGCCTTAGTAAGAATGAACCTATGTTTGATCCTTGAGCTTTCCAAGGATTACAATAAGGTTTGTGGAAAGGAAATTATTATATTATTAGAGTTATATGGGATGCCACTAAAAAACAAACCCTGTAATCTCTTGTACAATATCGAAACATTGATCTAAAATTGAAAATAAAATAAAAACAAAAATTTATTCCCGATTGACTACAAAAGATAGTTTCAAATAATGATCAGAAATATGGTCTAAATGGATACCATAAGCCATTTTTTGAGAAAGGAAATGCATCCTTTAAATCTTAATTGCATCATAGTATCCACTAATACTTTATAAGTTTTCACTAAATAATATATAACTGAGGCTCACATTAATCTAGCAATCATGTGGGCACAATGTTTTACCTTAAGATTAAAAAACAAAAATATTCTACAATGTTTCGACTAATGGCATTGCAAGTGATGTGCATTTATTATTTTCTAGTGTTTGTGAAAATCCATTCCAGGCTATACGACCAACACCACCATAAAAACCCCAAAATAAATGTTAATGGCAACAAAAATGTCACTGTTTAAAAAAAAATGATGGTATGAGAAAAAATCCCAAGATACTTACTCAGAACGAGAACTCAAGCATGCATGTCTACAAGTTATGGCTGCTAATGCTCTGTCAAAGGGAAAATGGCGGACTGGGAAAAAACCGCCAAAATTGAAAATGCTTCCATCAACGAGCTGGGAATAATGAGAGTTCAAGGGTAGATAAGCTTTAGTTGGATATTGGAAGCCAAAATGGCAGAGTCCTCCAATGAAACATGATTCAAACTGGAGCTACTAAAAAAAAGAATAAATCATATCGAAAGAAAGAATAAATCACAACCTTGGAGGATTTAAAATGAGTAATGAAGTCGGTCCCTTTTGTGTCACTTTCTTTATGGAATGTTTCTCTTTTGTTTTGGCATTTTATTTTTAGATTTTCATGGGTTTATTCCTTCTTACGTTTTTCACTCTTATTGTCTACATTTTTAGAGGGTTCTCTCACCATTTTTAAGATTGACTAATGTGTTATAGGTTTTTTTTTAATGGTTTACATGGTTATATTTGCAAGGTGATGCTTTCAAATCAAAGTGTAATTCTGAAGGAATGAAATAACAATTTTTTGATGTTTTTTTGGTTTAGTATGTTTTTTTTATAATATTATCTAAGATTTATATGTATTTTCAATCACTCACTTATTCTTCCACGAGAATTAAACTTTGATTGGCATGACCATGCAATTTTTCTTTACCGTTCAATGTTGTGTATATTATAACTCCAACTTGAAGTATATTATTTGGCTAATTAGTTGGGGCTTATACAAGTGGACAATGTCTACATAATTCTTTTGAAGTATTTCTCTTTTAGATGATGGATGTATGTTGCACCCAAAATATATTAGATCTTCAAAAATTATAGCATGAATGAATCATGGAGATATATCTAAAATAAATTAACTTTTATTTTGTTAGATAAAATTAATGAACATTTTTCTACCACCACATAAAATTTACACAATCATATATATCTTGGTGATCCTTTTAATCTTCCACATTTATCTCAAACACCCATACTATGAGTAAGACATAAAATTAGCCTACCATATTAACATTGGATTGACCTACTATCAAACCAATTACAACCCATAACAAATAGTACACAAAATAACCATTTAGTGTATGATTTTTTAAATAAATAAGTTTACTGCTAACAATATAAAAAGATGTCTACACCTAGTAATGGTAAAGAGGAAAATTGCCTATAAGAAGCCAATCATTTAAAAAAATAGAGAATAGTGCAAAACAACTTATATACACAAAAAACCAAGATTGGAGATCCTTTAATGGGACCAAAGATGAACAACAAGACAAAGCTAGTGCTAGATGCATTTTGTATCTTTTTAAGAATCACATTGTCAAGATGAAGGTCTCCGTAGGAATTATCGCTCTAAGGTTCCTTCTCAAATGTACTTTATAAAAAATGGCAATCCAATTTAAGCCTTTGGTGACTCTCTCTTGGATATAAAATGGATGAATGGCATAAAAATATTGCTACACCTAACAATGGTAAACAAGAAATTTTCCTATAACAAGCCAATCATTTAAAAAAAGGGAGAATAGTGGAATTTTTTTAATATACACAACAAACAAGTTTGAAGATCCTTTAATGGAGCCAAATAAGAAACACGAGACAAAGATAGTTCTAGATGTATTTTGAATCTTTTTTATAATCACATTGTTAAGATGAAGGCCTAAGAATTGTGGCTCTAAAGTTACTTCTAAAATGTTCTTTAAAAAATGTCAAAACCAATATAAGCCTTTAGCGACTCTAACTTAAATATAAAGTGGATGAATGACACAAGTCAACTACTAAAAAACTCTCTAAAGAATTTGGTGATCCATTAACAATACTTGCAAATTCATTTTAGACAATTTCTTTCACACGGTTTTAGAGAGCAAAGTGGGATAACATATGTTTTATCAAAGGAGGCCCAATGATTAAATGAGGAAAAAATTGTGATGGAAGAAAACAAGAATGGAGTGATATCTATATTTGGATTCAACATGTACTACGAAGACATGACCAGACATATTTCTGGCAAAGTCCATAAGACATGACCACACATATTGTTGGCAAAGGCCATAAGACATGACCACACCTTGCTAGGCATATAGAATGGATGCAAACAATGGTGGATCTTGTAGGAGAAATAATAGTGACAATGGTTGATGCTTCAATTGTTTTCAGGCACTCTGATCTCTCCTACTCCAATGAGCTTCTCAACCATGCCAAGCAACTTTTCACATTTGCTCATAGCTACCAAGGAAAGTATGACAACAACATTGTTTTTGCATAGATGTATTATGCCTCCAACAACAGATATGCAGATGAATTTCTTTGGGCAATGACATGGCTTCATGAGGCTACTAGAGATTTGTCTTACATGAACCATATAAGACAAACTCATGAATCCATGAGTTTTAACATGCAAGAATAAATCAATGTTAAGTATTACTATTAATATCCATTCAGTAAATCTACACACAATCACGTTATCATAATTCGTTGCAGAGATATAGATAAGGTTGTATCTATCAATATTATAAAATACTCTTTTGGATATCTATTTGGGGAATTCAAGTATAGATATTATTTTTAAAATACTTGTATTTAGAATTCTATTGAGTCTTCCTGGATTAGAAAAAAAGCTATGAGTTTCACTTGGAAGTGTCACCGGTGCTGGTGCTAGTCTTGAGCATATTACCAATGGACCATTATAACAAACAAAAAAAAAAAAATCATCCCCAAGGAAGGTGACCCTATGTTGATTACCATGTTGTGGTTACGTTCCTTTGACCTTCCTCGCATGGTCTCTAGGCTCAAAAGCAACAAGAAGTCTCTGATTCAAGTTAAGTCAAGGAAAGCATAATTCAAAGTTGAAGTCCCAGATTCGAGGAACAATGACAAGTGAGTAACACTGATCCAATAGGCAGGATCGAATCATTCTTTCTCTATGTTATGCGGGTTTAGTTGTCATGGATCAAATGGAAATTAAACCTACATAACATAGAGAAAGAATGGATTAAGGAAAGGAAGGAAGGCCCCCCCAAGGTGTGATAACCCAGTATGCTCCATCTACGGAATCACTTGCTTAACCACTTTCTGAAACGACTGATGCTGGACCTTTAATTGTTTCGTATGGATAAACAACAAACTCTCCTTCTTCTCTCAATTCACTTTTAGCATTGCACAGGCATTTAGAAAAGAACATTATTGGACGGGCTTCGATACAACATTGCACAGGAATTTAATAACACTGGAGGAAAGGAATGCGAAGTGGGAAGGGGGAAGGATATGTTGCCTTCGCTACTGGATATACAACATTACATATTGTCAATATCGCTTCTCTATATGGAACAGGATGGAAAATGACTTAATTTAGCTGGGATGTCAATTATGCGAGAGTTTAGGTCCTAGCCTCAAAGTCCCTCATGCAAGGCAGAGGTGGGCATAGTAATGTTGTTCCACAAAACTATCAGGAAAAAGCAGAGTTTCTCATGTGCGTACTTGCAGAAAGGAAATAGGATTGTACAAAAAAATCTAGGTGGCCTCCTGTTTTGGAAAAAATGAAACAACATCCACTTTGTCTCCTCACAGTGAATTAGAGTGAGATTGGAGGCTAAACCTTGTTTGGCAATGATATTGGGCTATTTGTGGTGGATATATGACATCTAAGGGAGGATGCTACAACCCATTTTCAAGCTTGGGGGAGCCCATTGTCAATTCTTCTTGTTCCCAAGTATGTAAACAATCAAATGACAAGTTTTTCCCTATCTTTTTTCCTTAAAATGTGGATTTGATGTTCATCCGTGTGTTTTTCTCTCCTTAAAATGCAGATTTCAAATCTGTCTTTTCATTTTTGTACTTTTAGCCTTCTATTATTCATAGTTCTATTTTCACTATTGTAGGTGTCATTTGATACATTTAGCTTCCACTAGATTGTATTATGAACAATAGGAACTTGAAAATGACTCCCAGTTGGTTCATTAAAATATCGATTGATTCAGAAATTTCATATAAGACTGATGTATGAACTCATCATGATAAAAAAAAATGGGAAAAATTATTTTTATCAATCAAATTGAAAATAAGTCTTACATGAAATGGATTAGAGGAACTTGATAATGCAACTCCAGTGAAATAGACTACAATTAGTCAACTCTCCTTATGAGAAACAACTCCACATATCGGCTCACATTTGACTCATTTAGCAGTATTATTTCCCCTTCAAATTGTCCTCATTCAAGAAAAAATTGCACTAGTAACTCTTACACTCATCTAAATGAAAGGAAGGACTTATATTCACTATGATTTTTGTTAGCATGGGTTCTTATTAGGCACGTTATGGACCTCTCCAAGTTGATATACAATCACCACATCCTTAATAGGGGCCACAAATAGTCAGAATAAATAAAAATAACTCGTCCAACCTTTAGAAATTGTACTCGGCCATGTGAACAAGTCTTTTGCCCAACAACAAAATGTATTACTCGGCCTCCACAAAAGAGTAATCATACCACCTTGCTCCCGGTCTTTGAACTGGTGAATAAAAATAGAAACTCGCTCTCCCAGAATTGAGGAATCTCTAGCTATTGTGACTAGAGCAGAGATAAAATATTAAGTGCCACCTCTCGAGCTATTATGACTATAAAAAAACTATAATTGTAGGTTTGAAAGTAGGTAGAGGAGGGAAAAAATGTCCAATGAAAGATGTGAAGGTTTCGAAAAATGAGAAGGTTCCAAAAAATGAGAAAGTTTCCAAAAATGAGATAGTTCATTAAAAAGGAAATATAAAGGGACGCTTTTCCCTCCTAATGGGATATATACCTTTTTCCCTTCATTGTGATTCAATGTAAAAAATGTCGTTATAGCACTCACTTTTATAAATTTTTAACTTATTAAAACTAGCAATTACATTAAAATGTGCAAAGGAAAACTGATAAGAGTATATGTTGTACGTGAAAACAATATTTCTTATGTATGAGTTTTTCACTTTTCCTATCAATATAAAACAATAAAAAACCTATAGGTAGTAAAATTGTTAATCTCTATTCTATAGAGGGTAATTGGTACACCATATCTAAAAGTCACATCAATATGTTAAAGTGAACCCGCTCGATAAACATATGGATCCATGTGGATTGTGGGCCTACCTCAGTTGTTTCCCATTTATTTCTCCTGACATGGCTTGTTTGAGCAGTAATGAGGAAAATTCATTCGATCATGATATACCTAACCATAGAGTTATATTTCATGGGTTTGCATAGGTACTGAAAGATGAATAACCTATGGATGCATGTTATAAAATGAAATTAATGTAAGATTAATTTGTCTCTTTTTACTTGATATATATTTTTAGAAAATAAAAAACTTCTAATCTTTGAAATTTTAATCTAAATAATAAGAGAGTGAACATATTTTATACACCAAAATTGTGTGTGTTCAATTTATTTAACAATGTAAGTCCATATATAAATAAATAAAAGTTTTTTTTTGAGATAGACGTGCTATCTTGGCACATTAAAATTTTTTTGAGGAAATTTCAATTATGCACTAACTTAAAAAATCTTGTTAACCAAAATATTTCATCAAGTCATGATCCAACAACCTCCTAAAAACACATAAGAAGAATACACATGTTGAGACCAACTCTACATTACATTGATCAACACAATAACACACCACAACCTTTTCATGTATGATCATAAGAATGCCATAATATTCTTTATGATAGATAGGCATTAATAATCCCAACTTTCACCCTTAGTGAGTTGGACATGTCTTTATCTTTTTCAGGTAAGTCTTCATCATCATCTTCTATTGGTTCAATACATCTAAGACACTATAGTTTATCAATAAACTATATATATATATATATATATATATATATATATATATAATATATATATATTATATATAGATATATATATATATGATCTAACTTGGAATTTGTGTCTCATTTCTCGATCATGTAGACATTACAAAATTGTTAGCATCCACATAATTGAGTGGAAATCCAAAAAAATACATGGATACATAACTATTGCAACTACTAAAACACTAATATCTCCTTTGAGTACATGGTTCATTCATATTTCAATGAACTCCACCTAAATGTATAGGAAAATTTAGGTTTTTAGGCCTATCTCACCCCCTAAAGTTTGCAACCAACACAATCTACTCATAGAGAATTCAACTGACACATGGCCCATACTTTCTCATAGGTTGTACATTATATTAAATAACCTATGTATATCATCAAGGACGCATGGATAATCAGTGTGCATTCTTAGAAGAGTCATAGAATGATATTCCCTTTACATAATACATAGATAGATATGGTTGCATAATATTTGCATGTTCCATGTCATGGAGGCAATAAGTACAAGCTTTTATAATATCACATGTTATTACAATACTCCTCCCAAGTACCAACTCTAACTAAGATCAAAATCATAAACATCAATGATCAATATATATAAACCCACACCATGTTAGACTTCCTCCAAATATAATATGTGATTCATCTTTCCATATGATATTGGTTTTGATTCGATATAATAAAAGCTGTACTTTTTTTTTCCATCTCCAACCAATCTCCATTGCTACCACAAGGAATATCATTGCCATGATTTTGGATGAAATCCAAAAAACTCTTTATTATGTCTAGAACATCATTATTTCCTCCTTATTGTTGTTGGATTGTGTTATATCCATTCCACGACTAGCCCACGTAGTTAACCGGGGGTTAGAGGGGGGGCGAAGCCCCCCCCTTCGTTGCACCAATTGTGTAGCAGGGGCGTCACAGGGGGTTTGAGGCATACCCGTGACCCCACTTTATGGGGTCTAAGGCAGCACCCCAAAAATTTTGGTTTTGGGCCTTATGTCAAGCTGGGCGGACCCACCTATGGTTTTGTGCATGATTTTCGCACATGTTTTTGGACGCGATGGTTTTCGTTTTCATGGTATTGGACGCAATGGTTTTTGGTCCATGGTATTGGATGCTTCGGCATGTATAAATATGTATTATAACATTGAAATGAACATAAGGAAAAATCAAGCTGGTAGTCCCGATTTTGGGATCTAGGGGAAAATCTCTGTGTATATGTGTTTTATGTGTTATGCTCTCGCATTGTTTATTTTTAGTGTTTTAGAATTCATATGCAAGTAATTTCTGTATGGGTATAAAACCTACATTTGGTATCAGAGCAATTTTGGCTTCAAGGGGATGCCTTTATTGCTGAGGGGTTTCGCTCGAGCATGTGGTAGACCCTGTTCAGTGGGAGATCTGTGAGATCGATTCGGTGCTAAAAGAATATGACGATCAATTAAAAGATAGAGATCGAGAAATTTAATGGTCAAAGTTTTGAGTTGTGGAAACTCAAGATGGAGGATCTATTGGTGGATAAAGATCAGTGGCTCACGGTAGATCTGGATACTAAACCAACGGGAGTGTTCGATGAAGAATGGAAGAAGTTGGATCGGAAGGCAAAGAGCACAATACGATTGTGTGTCTCAGATTCAGTATTGTTGAATGTATTAGGGGAAGCTACAACAAAGGCTTTGTGGGACAAGTTAGGGACTTTGTACCAATCTAAGTCTCTGGTGAATAAACTGTTCCTGCGGAAAAAGCTATATAAACTGAGGATGAAAGATGGAGACTCGGTGATAGAGAATTTGAACGCATTTAATACTGTGGTAAGTCAGTTAGCCTATTGATATTAAAATTCTAGATGAAGATAAGTGCATCAGATTGTTGTGTTCTCTACTAGATTCGTGGGATAGTCTGGTTATTGCAATAGGTAGCAATGCAACTGCCTTGCAGTTTGATGAAATAGTCTCATCCATGCTAACAGAGGAGATGAGACGGAAAAATATGGAGAGAAGAATGGTGATGCCTTGTCTGTATGAGGACGGTCCCAGAATAGAAACAAAAATAAATCATCGAGCAGGACTTCTAAATCTAGAGGAAGATCTAAATCTCCAGGAAAACTTGTAAAGGTGGTGTGCTAGAAATGAGGAAAGGAAGGGCACGACAAAAGGGACTGTAAATCTAAATCTCCTCACAAAGGAAGGGGATCTGATGAGGCTCCTTCTGTAGAGGCAAAAACTACCTCAAATGAAGGTGGGGATGTGTACCTGGCTTCTTCAAGTACACATGTAGATATGAGGCATGGTTGATTGACTCAGGTGCATCCTTTCACTTCACTCCCCATAGAGAGTGGTTCTGTGAGTATGAGAAATATGATGGTGGTGATGTCTTCTTAGGAGATGATAGGAAGGCTAGAATCATTAGTCGCAGAAAAGTAAAGTTGAAGTTGCAAGGTGGAAGAGTTAGAACCCTTCTAGGTGTTCTGCATATTTCTGCATTGGGCAGAAATCTGATTTATGTAAGCAAGTTGGATGATGCAGGTGTAAAGACAGTGTTCGAGAAGGATACCTACAAGATGGTTCGAGGAATACTGGTATTGATGCGGGGAGTTTGGATTGGAACTCTGTACAAGCTGCAAGGTAGCACTATTACTGACAGGTGCAATAGTTCTGTGGTTCCTTAAAATGGAGCATAAAATCTAGTGGTCTCTGGAGGGAAGACCATGCTGTGGCATCAAAGGCTTGGACATATTGGAGAGAAGGGCCTTCTAATACTTCATGGTAAAGGTATGGTAGAAGGTATGAGTAATAGCTCCCTAAATTTTGATTTCTGTGAAAATTATGTATATGGGAAGCAGAATCGGGTGATTTTCCCCTCTGGTGGTAAGAGGACGAAACAAATATTAGAGCTTGTGCACAGTGATGTGTTTGGACCTATGAAACTTCCATCACTGGGTAAGTCTGTGTACTATATATCATTTATAAATGAATTCTCAAGGAATACATGGATATATTTCCTTAAGATGAAATCTGAAGTCTTTGATAGGTTTAAAGAATTTAAGGCTCTGGTGGAAAATCAGACAGAGAAGAAGATAAAGGTGCTGAGGACAGATAATGGTGGAGGATTCTGCAGCAAGGAATTTGAAGAATTCTGTAAGAAGTGTGGTATAGCACGGCAGAAGACTACTCCATATACACCTCAGCAAAATGGAGTTGCAGAAAGAATGAACATGACGTTGATGGAAAGGGCAAGAAGCATGCTCAGTGGTGCTGGGTTAGGACAGGAATTCTGGGCAGAGGCGGTGGATACTGCATGTTACTTGGTCAACAGGTCACCTTCATCAGCGTTGGAGGATAAGACTCCACAAGAAGTATGGACTGGTAAGAAACCCTCTCTTTCACATCTGAGGGTATTTGGATGTGATGCATATGTACCTGTTCCAAAGGAGAAACGAACCAAGTTGGATAGTAAATCTGAAAAGTGCATCTTTATTGGGTATAAGGATGGTTTAAAGGGTTATAAGCTTTGGAACCCAGTAACAAGGAAGGTTGTGTACAGTCGAGATGTGGTGTTCAGAGCGGTGAAAGATGTTATTAACATGAAGTCCAACCAAAGGAACCTGTGAAGATAGAGTTTGAACTAAAGGAGGAAGAATCAGACTCTATAGCAGAGGAGGAATCAGAAGATGAAGAGCCACAAACTCCGGCTGTGAGAAGATCAACTCGAGAAAGAAGGCAGCCAGAAAGGTATAGTCCATCTGCTTTCCGTTCAAACTTTGCTTTGTCTGTTACAGATGATGATCCTAGAACTATGAAGGAAGCAGTCGATTCAGAGGATGGAAAACTCTGGAAAGAGGCCATGGTTGATGAAATGGCATCTTGCACAAAAAATGAGGCTTGGGATCTGGTGAAGTTGCCGGCTGGAAGGAAACCCATTGGCAGCAAATGGGGGTTCAAGAAGAAGACAAATGCAGAAGGGAAGGTGGAGAAATACAAAGCTCGGTTGGTAGCAAAAGGTTATTCCCAGGTGCCGGGAATTGATTTTGGTGATATTTTTTCTCCTGTTGCCAAGGTAACTTCTATTAGATTACTTTTATCTGTTGCTGCTGCTTTTGATTTTGAGGTAGAACAGATGGATGTGAAGACAGCATTTCTTCACGGGGATTTTGAAGAGGAAATCTACATGAAGCAACCTGAAGGCTTTGCAGTGAAGGGTAAGAAAGAACTAGTATGCAAGTTAAAGAAGTCTCTGTATGGGTTAAAACAGTCACCAAGATGTGGTACAAAAATTTGATACATTTATACAGGGACTTGGCTTCGCCAGAAGCAAAGCAGATCATTGTGTGTATTTTAAATTAATTGGTGTCCATGTTATTTATCTCTTGTATGTGGATGATATGTTGTTGGTTGGAAATGACAAAAGAATTATCCAGGATTTGAAGACCCAATTGTCCTCCAAATTCGACATGAAAGATCTCGGTGCTGCAAACTATATTTTGGGCATGGAAATTAAAAGAGATCAGGGAAAGAGGAAGCTCTGGTTAAACCAGAGGAAGTATGTCGAGACAATACTACAGAGGTTTAATATGCAGGATAGTAAATCGGTGAAGGTTTCTATTCCTGTAGGTGTGAGGTTATCTGCTGAACAGTGTCGCAAGACACAAGAAGAGGAAAAGGACATGTCCCGTGTTCCATATGCAAGTGCAGACGGTAGATTGATGTATGCAATGGTATATACTAGACTAGAAATTGCACATGCAATGGGAGTATTGAGTAGGTTTATGTCAAAACCAGGGAAGGAGCACTAGACAACAATGAAGCGGGTTTTCAGGTATTTGCGTGGCACTAGTGATTATGATTTGTGCTACCAAGGAAGATCAGGATTGGACAAAATATTGGGTATTCGTGGCTTTGTTGATGCAGACTGGGCTGGAGATTTGGATCAAAGAGGATCTATAAGTGGGTATGTCTTTAACCTATTTGGAGGTGCAGTCAGTTGGATGAGTAAGAAACAATATGTAGTGGCACTATCAACTACAGAGGCAGAATACATGGCAACCACTCATGCAAGCAAGGAAGCAGTTTGGTTGCAGAGATTGTGTTCAAGTATGCGGTTAGTACAGGAAGCTATAAGGATAGACTGTGACAGCCAAAGTGCAATTTTCTTGGCAAAGAACCCTGCTTATCATTCAAAGACAAAGCACATTGATGTTCAGTATCACTTTGTGAGGGATATGATAGAAGACATAAAGGTGTTGCTGGTAAAGGTGGACACTTTGAAGAATACTACAGATGCATTGACAAAATCTG
>APFE030222039.1:20756-39086 GCA_000404065.3 Pinus taeda
ACAAAGTTTACCTCATCTGAATTTATTATCTACCTGTAGTACTCCAGGGAAAATAACCTCATTGGGAGGTATTTAGATAGTTTGTATGGGGACAGGTGGCACCCATAAATCCTAATTTCAGTGTCGTTTTGGTACAAGTACCAATCTCCCACCTGATGATTGATGTTTAGATGAAGGACTCTCCTAATCTCAAGACTGAATCTTGGTAGAGGGGTTCCAAAGCATGGTCATCATAGGGTGGACAAAGGAATCTATGAATTCATTGCATGAATAGGGGGAGGAATATTGATGAATCAATGGGGTCCATAAGATGATTGATCTTGGTTGGCCCTTGGTGTCCAACTTTTGTAAGGCAAGTGGGAATTTATCTGCTTGGAAGTATAGGAAAAGGTGATACAAGACGAAGGAGTATTTGAAGACTCTCTCATTACTCATTTTGAGGAACTATTCATGCATCTTGTCAGCTATGAATGTGGCAAAGTCATAAATGGTTGCAGGAGGTTGTCCTAGGGTATAGATGGACATGAAAGCTAGGATGATTTCCTCAATGTATTCACTTGTGGGGTAACGCAAAACACAAGATATCATGGATACAATATTTCTGCCCCACGGAGAAAATATAGTTGCTACATATGGAAGGGGGTATTTGGGGGTATACTTCTCTTCTATGATGAAGGTTTGCTTTAATTGGGCTAATCTTGCAGGGTTGAGTTTGGGATGTAAGTCCAATGGGTCTCTAATTGAGAGGGGAGTCAAGTTTTGGCCAAACTTGAGTTGTAGCATCTCACTTATAGATTTAGCAATGATAGTGAAAAGTATTGCTTGGTTAGGGGATATGACTGCTCTTTGACTGGGGACATAGTTGGCATGGCACATATGTACAATTTCAGGGAAAATGTGGACTTGGGGGAACTGGTGCAAATTTGACTCCCAAAGGCCAATTTCATTAGCATGGTTCAAGAACTTGTCCTTACTTTGGCAATGAATTTTGAGCAGGAGATCTATGACAAAGGTATATTTTATTTGGAAATCTCTTTAAGCTAAGGGTAGTTGGTCCAGGTCTAAGTGGGGTGTAGAGATGGGTCTCACATCCATGGAAATTGGGGCAACCATTCTCAAGTCTTGTGGATTTGAGTGTGGGGGAGGTGATTTACAATATTTTAGGGCATTGGTGGTTCAACATAGAGTAGGCTTGTGTTCTTGAGTTTCTTCAATTAATTTTAAACTTAACTAAGAATACTCAATCACTAGTTTCTTTGAAATTGGCAAGGTGTTTGATGAATTGTGGCTTAAATACCTGGAACTGGGTTGAAATGGTTCTAAGCAGGGTGACTGGTGACTACAAATGGATGAAAGGGTTCTGTATAGGCTGCAAGGTTGTCTTGGTTGTCTGCAGCGTCTTTGGAGTGCAATTGGACGTGAGTTGACGGCTTCGACGTTCGCAGGTGGCGTGCATGCGTACAGAGGTTTACAGTTGAAATTCCAATGAAAACAAATTATTTGGGGCTTTTTGGCTTTTATGTGCGAAAAGTTAGTTTTGGCGGGCACGGGGTGAACAGTGGTCATTTTTTTGTGTAGCGGGTGGGGAGTAAACGGTTTCTATCGCATCGCTTTTGGGTGCTTGGCGGTATTTGGGAGGGGCTAGCCTATTCCATTCATCAGTTGACACGTAGCATCGGGTGCTAGTGGAAAAACCACTTTTTTCGGGCAGGTAAGGGATGGATGTTGGGTTGGCCTGATATGGATGAGGGCTGTCAGATGAGGAGGGAGATGATCACATGGTGATCAGTCAGGGAAGCTGCATAGACACTAGTGGGGGGGGGGTGGTAGGTGCTTAAGTGCAGCGATATTAGGGTTAATGATGGCTTAAAGGGTGATTAGGCCATCGGAGTGATTAACAGAGGATTTAAATGGGGTTTTGCCAAACATAATCATACATCGATTAGTTAGTGGGTTTTTTGTCGAGTTGACTATATATTATTGTTTATATTTAAACTAAGGTGTAGGGTTGATTAATACATAGGAGCTATATATATACGAAGATATGGGTTTTATCTAGATTTGATATAATAAAATTAGTAATTAATATGAAAAGATGAATGGAAAAAACAGAAAAATCACTAAGTAAATGCCCTTTTCTTGAATTTTATGTTTTTCACATATTAACATTTATACTTCGAGTAAAGTGTTTTGGTCGATTTTTTATATGAAAATGATTTATGTGGAGGAAAAATGCTTTTCCTAGGAAAAAGTGTTTTATCCTTAGGAAAGGAACATTATTTAGGAAATGAATGAACTAAAGGGGGGGGGGATGAATTTTTATGAGGGCAATTTAGTACTTGATATCCATAAATCATTGAGCCGAGGGTTCAGTCCCTCCAAAAGTCAGAGAAATGCTATGAGCCTCTTTGACTTAAAGGTTTTAAGTACTTTGAACTTTATTTATGGGAAATTAGTTAAGTAAAAGGTGAATTGAATGGAGGAAGACAATTAATTGCCTCTGAAATCCATTTGCATGCTTGATTGTTCATTCATATATGGAACTTTTATGATGAGAATGATAAATATGCTTTTGTCTAATCAATCATCATACTTCTACAACCTTTCTCCTACTTTCCCATCTACTTTTCCTACCATTTTTACTTCACTTTATTAGGGTGCATTTGAGCTAGAAAACCCTTATCAAATATTTTTCTTTTTCTTTACAATAGTAAACTAATTAAATCTAACCTTATTACATCCAAGGGCTCAAATTAAATAGTTGAGATCCCTTTATTTACTCTACCTATCTAATTATCTGCCAAGGCTACACTGTTTGGCCAGATTTTTAGTCTTTACTTATAGACATGAAATTGAAAACATGAAATAGCCAAGTTTAAACATTTTGACTATCATGGATTGTGGCAAGCATCACAAGCTGCACACAATCTTTTATTATGAATAAAAGTAAATAGGAGTGGCTTTTTGGCTTGCTCGCTTTAATGATCCTTTTCCTTTTCTTTGGGTTCATATTTTTTCATATTTTTTGACCTTTTTGTTCTTGTTGTCCTTTGATTATTCTTTTAGGACATACCCTCTTTACATTTTTTATTTTATTTTTTTAATATGGAAAACATTTGCAAAAGAAAAGGTATGTACAATATTACAAGGTTTAATCTCAGTCATTCAAAATTATCTCGTATTGGTATAGGAACCTAACAGTGGCTCCACCCAGGGATGGTATTTCTTGGTGAAATGTCAAGAACATTGTAGATCAATGGCCTTCTGAATTGCAATGATATTACCCTACAACATATCCCTTTTATGCTTTTGCATTATTACTATTTATGATAGTAGAACTTTTAAAGCTTATGGCCTTCTCTTCGAGCTTCAACTTCAAAAATCACCATCCAATCAACTCTATACTTTTGAAAATAAAGTATGTAAATATGATAAGTAAAATTAGTAACTAGGTTCCATATAGTGTTTGAGCATTCGACCATTCACTAGTCCTCCTCCTTCTTTAGTATCATCTAGTCCTTTAAGGAAGAAAGCATTGTTCCCTCTATAAGCATAGATGATAAAGGGGCCCTTCCATAGGAAATCAAATTTCCCATGCTTGCCCTTACCTTCCCTTCTTGAGTTCCACTTGAGTACTTTATCACCTAAGTAGAAATCATCTGCTTTGGTCCTTCTATCAAAAATCTTTTTGATCTTTTCCTGCACAACTTTGATATCTGATGTAGACCTCTTCTCTAGTTTGCTGAAGATGAATAGTCTAGTTTATTCTCCTCTGGATATCATTTGGTTCAGATTGTAGTTCTTGGATCATCTTCATCACCGGTACTCCCAAAGAGGATGGAAAAACAACTGCCATAATCATTCACTAGTTGATAGGGGGATGTACCAATTGACTTCTTATTGGTCAGTCTGTCAGCCCATAAGGCTTTGACTAACTTCTTGTTCCATGTTTTATTATTATCTTCCAGTAACTTCTTAACAATGTTCACCAGGATCTTATTTGAAGATTTAGCTAGTCCATTTCCTTGAGGGTAGTAGGCTGTAGAATGACCCAGGGTAATGTGATACTTATTGTAGAATTTTGTCATTCGTTTGGATTTAAAAGCTACTGCATTATGAGTAATGAGCTTGGTTGGGCATCCAAATCTAGACAAAATTTTGGCTTCAAGGAAGTTAATAATAATAATATCTATGGCTTGTCTTGAAGGTATGGTCTCTATCCATTTTGTGAAATAGTTTTTGGCTATGAGGATCCACTTATGTTGGGAAAAAGAGGGCGGGTGAATTTCACCAATGAAGTCTAAACCCCATTGTTGAAAAGGTACTTTAGCAGTGATTGGTTTAAGGGGTAATGGTAGAGTTTTCTTTTTCCTTAAAAAATTTGACACTTGTGACAAGAGGTCAAAAATTTCTTGACATCAGAGAATAAAGTTGGCCAGTAGAAACCTGCCCTTAAGATTTTATCTGTAGTGGTTCTCCAATAGAGGTGTCCACCATAGTCACCTGCATGAAAGTCTTGCAGAACTTTGTCAGCCTCATATTTTATCAAATAGTTAAGGAGAATTCCTTCATGATCTTTCCAAAACAAGGCATTATCAAGTATACAAAATTTCAAAGATTTCATTTTTAAGAACCTACCTTTGGTTCTAGATAGTCCAGGAGGAGCTTGTACGTTTTGTAAAATGTATATGATATCAGTATACCATGGTGATTCACCAAAGGCTTGATTGATCGATGGAGTTACCATCTTCTCTCCTTCATCTAGTGCAACAATAAGGTTTATGTCCAAGGCCTGATAGTTCTACTCATCCATAAGTTTAGCTAAGCCTTGGCCTTTGATTAACTTTGTGGGTTTGATCTCGATATCATACTCTAAGATAGTAGCAATCCATTTTCTCCTTTTCCCATCAAGACCTTCCTGAGTTAGGATGTCTTTGACTACAAAATTTGGAACATAGGCTACTATTTGAGAATACAAAATATATACCCTAAAATCTTTGATAGCTTTGACTAAAGCCAATGCTTGTTTCTCCATTATGTTGTATTTTAAGGGAGAATCTCTTAAGGCTTTGCTAAAGAAAGCAATGGGCTGTTCATATCCTTGGTCATTTTTCTACAATAAAACTGCAACTATTGTATGCTCAGAAGCAAAGGAAAACAAAATGAAATCCCTATCAAATTTGGGACTAACTAATACCGGGGTTTTTGTCAAGGCTAGCTTGATGTCTTCAAATGGTTTCTTAGCTTCAACGATCCAGCTTAGGGTCGAATAGTTTTTTCAACATGTTATTTAGTGCTCTAATTAACTCTGCTAGGCTAGAAATAAATCTTCTAAGGAAGTTAATCTTTCCTAAAAAGGCTTGTAGTTCTTTGATATTCCTAGTGTGCTGTATCAGCAAGATGGCTTCAGTTCTTGTAGGATCTATTATTATGCCATCTTTAGAAATGATATGTCCTAACAATTTCCCTTCTTCCAATTCAAATAAATATTTCTTGGGGTTCAAGGAGATGCCATACATTCTGCATTTTATAAAGACCTGCCTTAGATGATCTAGATGTTGATTGTCTGATTTTGAGAAAATAGTAATATCATCAAGATATATCACAATGAAATCATGGATTTATTTAGAAAAGGCTATATCCATAGCCCTATGGAAAGTGTCTCCTACATTCATTACCCTGAAAGGAATTTTGACACACATAAAGGTGCCCCAAGGAGTGGTGAAAGCAGTCTTGGGTTGGTCATCAGGGTGAACCAAAATTGGATTGTAACCAGAAAACCCATCCAGTAATGAGATTCTGGTTGACCCAACTACCCTTTGTAAGATGTGGTCCATTTTTGGAAGAGGGTGGTTGTTTTTAAGTGATGCTTTATTTAGGTTTCTGAGATCTACACAAAGTCTAATCTCACCAGTTTTCTTCTTGGTTGGGGCCAAGTTTGAGACCAATTTAGAAAATCTTATTGGTGCAATTATCTTGGCATCATACATTCTCCTAATTTCTTTTTCTATTGAAGGTAATAAGATAGGATTAATTCTCCTAAGATTTTGTTTGAAATGTTTTTGATTCTCTTTGAGAGGAATTGTGTGTTGGATGATGTTGATGTCATAGGATTTAAGGTCCTGATAGCTCCAAGCAAAGACATCTTGAAATTATTTCAATAACTCAATATATTTCACCTTTTTTGTTAAAGGGAGTGACTTTGATAGTTTGATTAGCTTGGGATTGTCTGCAGTGCCTATGTTACACTCTTCAATATCAGATTTTAATGGTTCCATTTTAGGCTTTCTAGGAACATCATTTGAATAAATAAGTCTTCCAGAGGGGTTAATCCTTTCGGTAATAAATTATCCTTGAGATTAATTACTTCATTTTTGTCATTAATTGTTTCATCAATTTCAACCTGTTCTAGGTTGTCTATATCTGACCCTGTGAATTTAGTGGGATTAAAACTATCTACTTCATTACC
The DNA here is from genome assembly GCA_000404065.3 of Pinus taeda. NCBI lineage: Eukaryota > Viridiplantae > Streptophyta > Pinopsida > Pinales > Pinaceae > Pinus > Pinus taeda. The sequence goes on from APFE030222039.1 coordinate 27,226, forward strand.
TTCTAGCTCATTTATTATTACTTCATCCCTAGAGTTAAGATCTATGGATGTATCAGTGTCTATGTTACTATGTGCAAATTCTTCTTCTAAAGTAAAAAAGTTGTTTATATGTCTATCATTTGAGAATACTTGCTAGTTCTGCACATTATCTGGGATTGAAGGTCTATGCTTGACCTTAGCAGTGTATTAATGGTTAGGTTGGAAGGGTAACCTGCAGGTATTGGCAAACATTGCTAAACTACGGGCTTGCATATTGTGCTTCCTAGGAACTATTGCAAGTTGTGCTTCTAGGAAAGAATTGAGTATTTCTACAATGGTTCCTCTATAATAACCTAATCTAGTGTCTTTAGTCATATATACACCCTTAATCTGATTTAGAACTAGCTCTGAGTCTCTTATGACTAAAACTCTTTGAGCACCTAAATTCCTAACTACCTTGAGACCTAGAATCAAAGCCTCCTATTTGGCCATATTATTGGTACATCTAAAATTTAACCTATAGGCATGGCCCTCTGAGTGATTGTTTTCTAAATTATAAATCCATACTCTTGCTCTTGCTCCTAGCTTATTTACAGATCCATAAAATTCTAAATGCCATAAGATTTCATGTACATAGTTCTCATCATCAGTATCCCATTTATTTTTATTTCTAGCAACCTGATTACTTTCTTTATTGCACAATTTTGAAGTTTCTTTAGACTCATTAGCAGTGTAAACTGCAATTTCTTTTGGCTCTGTAACAACACTGTTACACTGTTAGGAGTTTTATTTGGTGTTTGATCAGTCTTGAACATAATAAAAGAGTCTACATCTAAATGCATGGAGTAGATATGATAGTTTTGAGGTAAATCTTGGTTGCTTACTATGTATTTCATGAAAGTTTCCCTGTACAATTTCTTGGATTTTCCAAACACAAAAATTGTGGCATATGAAATATCCAGTTGGAGGGATCCTTGAAGATTGGCTCCCCAAGATCTGGATAATAGCATGCCATATTTTGGTGGGATATCAACCACTACAATGTTCATGAGGATGCTCTTGGCAGGATATTGGACTAAAGTAATACACACAACTTTGATTAACCCAAGACATTCTACTTGACTTGAATCAAAGGAGAACAAGTCTTTGTAAGGTCTAATAATGTCTAGTTTCAATTTTTCCATCACTGATTTTGGCATTAGATAGTGAGAAGCCTCGAAATCTAACATGGCATTGTGTAGTATTTTGTCATGAATATTAAGGCTTGTGTAAAAAGGTGGAACTCCTCTTTCTTATGGTTTTCCATTAACATCTGGTCCAAATATTAATTCTGGTTTATCATCAAACAAGTTAACTGAGTCTTCATTTTTAGTAATGTTCAAGGTATGATTTACCTATGATTTGTAAGTTTCGTTTTTAACTAGTTCAATCAAAGAGAGTGAAATTTTCAGCTTGGATATCTTTGCTCCCAAATTGAATGATGAGGAAGGGTTGTATACCTTTGGAATAGGGTTTTGCATGGAATTATCTTCCTTTTGTTTACTTGGGATTTCCTTATGGGGACTCTTAGATCTAGCACTATAGGTGTCTTTCTATGGTTCTTTAAGTAGAACTGATGTGGATGGCTACTCAACCAAGGGTTGTTTGGTAGTTATTTCTTCAATGATGGGACTAGGGGGATTTTGGTTTGGTCTAGGGAAGATTTTAAGCACCTCTCACACATAAAATTTATTTTTTATTTTGGGTTGATTTGCCATTACATTCTTAGCTTGGTAAGGAGGACCAACATTCTTTTTTCTTCTAAAATTATATTGTTTGTGCACTTCAAATATGGAAGATTCATATCCTTGTTTATAGTCAAATGGCTCTCCAGATGGGGTTTGAAGCTATTGTAACATATGCAATTCTTCCTCATCATGGGAGAGGAATACAGGGTTTCAATCATCTAATCCCATTAGATTGATTTGGGTATCTTGTTGTGGATCATTAAGACCAGATGATTCTGCATAGTTTTCTTGAAAAGGGAATCTAATGTTTTGATCAGGTCCATTCTTTCTTGTGTTTTGGTTTTGATTTTTGTTTTTTCTGAAATTAGCATTCCTAACTGGAGGTACTTATTGATTATCCCATGTTTTTCTATCTAGGTTGTCAAGTCTATCCATGATTCTTTCTACAGTTTTGGCCAAAAGATCTACTATACTATCAGACGTTGAAGCTTCATCAACGAATCCTACTCTCCTTTCTATCTTTACTCAGGTCTTTTTGGCTAAAATATTAGCCTCTACTTTTACTGCATTGGTTTGGCTTTTCTCTAGGGTTGCAGGCTCTCTTCAGGCTCTCTTTCCCTAAGTTGGTAGGCCATATCTAGATCAAAACCATCAAGGAAATTCATCATTGCAAGATCAGGAGGAGGCTTAAGGTTGCTAGGGATGGCATTGTAAGTGTTATTAAACCTGGTGCAGTAACCTTGAATTGATTCTTTAGGATCTGTTATCACCCCAAGAAACTCTCCTAGGTTGTATATCAAAGATGCACGGGAACATTACAAACTCAACAAAATGTTGGAAAAATGGTGGATGAATGAGGGAAATGCTACATATTCAAGCCAGATAACCACTTCTACTATGCTTAACCCTAGACATGGGTGAACAACCCCAGACTACAAGGCTTTAAACCACCAATTACTCACAGTTTTAAGGAAAATGTGATGATGGAGAATACTAATCACACCAGCAGATGCATAGGACCTTGTGATGGCCAGTTGCAACCAATTAAGAGGTCTGTAAATATATTTCTTAATGCATAGTGTTATCTCAAAATCAAGCCCTGGAAGGCTGCAGACCAAGAAGACTTAAAGTAACTGTTTCAAACCAATATTTTAGCTAAGGCTTAGCCTCCTTAGCCTGAGAGGGCTCTCTCAAAGGATTAAAGATTTTATGATTATGATTAAGATGGCTAACTCTTTGTGAAACAAATAGGAATGAGGCTGGTGAAATCAAAATTAACAAGAATCCATTGGGCATATGGAGTCATATGTCATTTGGTATTAACAGTAGAATTGGCTTTGCAATGAAATCAAGGCATTTAGATTTCAATATAAAAGAAGTACACCAAACACAACAGGACAGTCTATGAGTATATGAAGGAAATTAGAACACTGCAAGTGAATTATAAGTAATCAAATACTCATAATACTGTAGACAACATGAAAAGAAAACAAGAGGAATTCATACATTGAAGTCTCTATGATTCTTGAGTAGCAGAAGCCAATACTGTATTACCAAAAGAAACAGAGTCTTTACATAAGCTTAACAACAGGGCTCTTTTACATAAACTTCCAACCCCTATCACATTTTTCTTTCTCCTATATATAGACCTGACTGAGATTCCTCCTTAAACATTAGGGGAACTTGAAATCTACTTCTAATGACACCTGTTTAACTTTGAACTGCCTACTTAATGTAACAAACTTCAACTAGACTTCCTAGAGATCTAAATCAAGTAGGATTCTAACACCATGTTATGCTAATAATAGCCTTGATTACAATGGTTCTCATCCTTTGACATATGGTCCTTTTTTAGTTTGGCTGTAGTGGATGTTCAAGACTCCATGTTGGTCTTCAATGTCACATCTTTTCCGTTGCCCTGAAACATAGGAAACTACCCCTGTTTATCAGTCTTTGATTTGCCTCAAAATATTCGAATCCAAAGAACCATGCCCTTTTTAGTTTGATTATCCAAAATATAATAGATGACGACATCTTTGATGTGCTATCAACCTCTTTTATGTATGAAGGTAAAAGCTCTTTCAGGCTGTTTGACACATTTTGTACTGTATTAAATATGTTAACTTTATGACAAAAATTTTGGAGTTTGGATTTGAACACATGTTTCCTCCACCTGTCTTGACCTTGTTGAAGGTTGATGGCTTCAGATGATCCCTGGTAGATATTTCCTTTTCAAAATTCCCACTTGTATTTCAAACCGGTTGACTGAGATTGGATTATAAAGCTTCAGCAGTTTCATAGCGCGCTACGAAACTGCTAAGCGTTAGTCATCATCTTCAGCAATTTCGTAGTGCACTATGAAACTGCTGTGTTTTTCCAAAAATCACTGTTTCAGCCCAAAATTTTTCTATTTGATCTCTTTACTGTTTAATCATTCTTTCAACTGCTCCAAGACCTCTTAGCACTTAAGGAGAATGTTTGATTCTTAAATAAAGATCATATCAAGCAAAACTATCAAAACTTTGAAACATAATCTTACTTGAAGTGAGATTTCTTTATGGAGATTCTTTTTGCTGATTCAACTGTACCTTTAAGTCTTCAATTTGTTTCTTCATTACTTTAATTCTAGACCTGAGGTTTGTATTGACTTTTCTGATAAATTGAGCTTCTTTTATGGCAGGAGTAGTCCAGCTACGGAATTGAACACTAAAATCAACCACCTCAGGACTTTGAAATGTTTGGTCCTCCCACCGAGCTTGCATTTGGTTAAAGTAAGCTTCCTTAAGTGCAAACTTTCTAGCAGCCTTTTTCAGTCTAGCAATTTCGAAGTTGGCCAATCTCAATCACTTTTTCAAGTCTTCTACATTACCTTCTTCTTGAGTGGAAACTGTTTTGCCTTTATCCTTTCTTTCATGAGGTCGTGTCACCTCTCCTGTTTCATCTGCTCTTGGCTGCACCTCCTGTACCTGTTTGAAGTTCCTCGTTATGGGTCTCCTCGGCTTAGAAACAAGTTGATCATCTTGATCATCAAACTTGAGTTTCTTTGAGGCTTTGACCTTCTTAGCCTTCTCTTTTCCCGACTGTATCAAATCAGCTTGAACTAGTGGGGACTCTTCAATGTCAATTGCTTGCAATAAATCATTTAAGTCTCCCTTAGAAATGGGGTTTTCTTCAATAGCTATTGACTTACCTTTTTCGTTTGCCACCTAGCTCCTAGTCCTTCTTCTTTGAACTCCTTCACCTGTGCTTGATTCATGTGCAATTTCTTTATCCTGAGTTTTCTCTTTAAGGGACTGCTAGGGTGTATCCTGGATGATTAATGGCCTGGTGGATTCCCTTACTTGTTTTCTTTCCTTTAACTTTGAAAACCTCTTGGCTCTTGTTTCTGCATGAGGACCTGTTGTTGTAAGACCTTTTGTAGCTTGAGGGTTGAGACCGGTCTTGCTCTTGAAACCAGCCATGAATATAAATGTGTCATAGTCTATGCCTACCCTTTGAAGTTCATGCAGAACAACTAACTTAATCAGACCATGGTGAAACAATGAAGTCTCACAAGCTTCTTTTCTTAGTTGCACCTTGTCACACATTTTACTTAAACTGCAGAATAAGTAAAAAGGTAGATCAATAGATGCCTTCCCTGTGAAATGCAATAGAAGTTTGAAATGGTACGAATACACTTTGTTATATCTTACTTCACAGGTCAGGTAATTCTGTATACAGGTGAGCAACTGTGAGTATGATTCTTTGACATAACTTCTAGGAATAGAATTGCTCAAATCCGAGTTAATGAATTCCTTCTTTAGAAATTCTTTGCATGGGTTCATGTCGAATTTGAAATTCTTGAACCAATTTTCTTGCCCTCCTGGAATCTCTGTAGCTGTGGATATCATGTCTGGTGAGACCTGCAATTCCATCATACCAACCTTTGAGTTTAATCCTATAAAATTCAGGGAAAATTCCTTAGTAACTTGTGCATGACCTCCCTGTACCTTCTTGCAAAGGTTCCAACATCCAGCTTGTTTAAATGCCTTCTCAACCTCTCTGTTCTTCAAGGTTATGTCTAAACCTTCAGGCTCATTTCTCAAGCATTTGCCTGATCTGTGGTCTTTCCTTTCTGTTGATCCCTCCATGAAGATTTAGTGAAATGAAGGCTAAAAATGCTAGCGTTGCTCAAAATCCAAATTTTGTCTTGCTTGAATGGCTGCCCTGCTTGATAGCTGCCTCGCTTGATGACGATGTTTTCAAATTGAAATATTGTAGATTTGTTTCTCATGCAAGGCCTACAATCATCATTAAAACTATACATGCTTGACTTACTTTGGAAGTTGCATTCGTGTGTGCTAACATACTTAATGGTTATAATAATGTAAATAAACGGTTAGACATGATATGTGGAGTGCATAAACTAACAATGAATGACGCCACCATAGATTAAATTGACAGATTTGATAGTTGGGAAAGATTCACTCCGAAATGCATGAATCTTCGATTTCGCAGCATGGTCAGTGCAAAATTTGAATTGGGCGCTGTGAAATCACCTAAAACGCATCGCGCTGTGAAAACACCTAAAGGACCTTTGTGTTGCGAAACTGTTTAAAAGGATTTATGCGCTACATAATCACCTAAAAGGGTTTGTGGCACATAGTAACTTTTAAATCAAACTGACACATGGCTATGAGATCGGAGATGAATGAGAATGACCAGTGATGAATGAGAATGCATACTTGACTCAAGAACCCCTAAGACTTAGACTCTAAGGGAAAACAAGATCAAACTTGGACTAGCACCGACCTTTTATCATCAAGCTAGTATGAGAAATTTTGGTATTAGAATTCTTAAGTGATAACACATAGACAGGATGACAGCTCTCTGGCATTAGAACAACAGAAACCTGCATACACCTTCAAATATACTAACTATATTCTAACACAGAGGTGGGATGACAACCCCTCTAATGCTAAAAATCAAGAGCAAATGAAAAATGCATATCAGGCACAGTCTAGAACAAGAAGAAGAAGTGGAAAGTGAGCAATTAACAACAAAATAAGCTTGCATTAGCTGAAAATGAAGACCAGAAACTGCAGGTATCACAGTAGTTACAGTCTCCAGAAGTTGAAGCTTATAACAAAATAACATTCATCAACCTATTACATTCTTTCTTCTAGATATATATAGAGGTTGATTTAAAAAAATTATGCTATCCTATGCATGGAGGGGTCATAATAAACCACCAACCACATTAAATATCTATAATGGATCTCTGATATGATCTGCTACTTTAATGAACCAAATTGATCTTCTACATGCTCTGTTGTACTTCTTTAACAGGTGGAGTGTCCTTTGGATGAAGTTCCATGACCGATAAATGAACTCAACTGCTTGAGGCATTTCTTTCTCGTCCTTCAACCATAATGCTCTTGAATTTGGTTGTTGAAGAATAACTACACGGGGTACTGGTAGGTGATCTCCTTTTCCCTTCAGATACACCAGACAGGCCAATACACGATGACTGCATCGAAAATTAACAAAGGGCTGGGAATGAATGTTAACCGTTGGATGGGATTGATGGATGGCTAAGATCTCATGGTGGGAGACAGAGGGAGATACGTGAGCAGGACAGATGAGGACCGTTGGATATCAGGCAGTATATCCAACGGTGATCAGGAGAGGAATCTGCGGGGAATTTAACAGTCGAGAAGAGTGGTTTGAGTGGCAGGTGGTATTTATCGCACTGCCTACGGGAAGGCAATGGTAATCGTATAGAGCGGTGTAATGCAATAGACGCACGACACGTGGCATATGGGACCGAGGAGAAACCACCTTTCCTGTGCGTTATCACATGAGCGGTTCATGGGATTAGGGAAAGCGAATAACGTTGGATCATCAGTCGAGGCTATTGGATGACAGAGGTTTGAAGTGCATGTTCATGACTGATGTGACGGGGGAGGATTTGGCGGGTAGTGCTTCTTGCGAAGGCGCATAGTTATGTGAATTTTAAACCATTAGCACCGAGGGGATTAGGAAATATGAGTTATGCGGAGTTTGGAGGAAAACAGAGAAAGCATTGAGGTTATGGGAGTATAAACGAAGTAAAGGGGTAGGAGAAAATGAAAAATAAGAACCCATTGTGAACACAACCAGCACGACTGGACCTGTTCTTTAACCATCAAATATTAAAGAATGTAGCAGTGCTAACAGGATCTCTCCTAATGTTCTCATACTCATAAAGTATATGCAATGGGTTTTCTTCCTTTCCCATCTCTTGATGAATATCCTATGAAAGTTTGTCATATCTACAATACTACTAGTAGCTAAGTTTCTAAACCAGGTTCTAAATTCCCCAAATAATGTTTTGGCAAAAAGCCTCATTCTTACATCTAGATCATCTATCTCATGTAACTCAAAATAATCGTTCATCTTGTTAACATGTTGCTGAGCAGTGTATAGGCCTGTAGCATCAAATAATTCAATTTTGATTTGATAGTCCTGAGATAGGTCATGAAAATGACCAAGCAACAACAAAGGGGCATATCTATTGGCCATGGCTAAAGCCTTAGCTTGGCTCAGAGATAAGGGAAGATTAGTTTGGGTTGAGGTGGAGATGGATGTGTTAGTGGTGCTTATAGTTGAAAATGAAAGATTGCCAATTGAAACTGGAGTATTAACAGTGGAATTTGGAATATTAATAGCTAATGTTGGAATATCTACAAATAAAACTAAAACATTAACAGTGGATGAAGGGGTTTCTATAACAAAAATTGGGATAAAAGGGACAGTTGTGTGTATAGGGGAGATGGATGTATCTATAAGTGAACTTGAAGGGCTAATGGGTGAAGTGAGAGTGTCTATAGGCGGAAACAAGATTCTAGGTTGTATAGGGAGCTATGGAATGAATGGGCCAATGGAATGAACTGTAGTAGAAATAATGGATGGTGTGGTAGTGATGGAAGGGGTATTGATAACGATGGAGGATTGAGTAGAAAGTTCAGCAGTTAGAGCAGTATTAATGAACAATAGTGGAGTATTCATAATATATTCATCAATTGATCTATTAGGTCTTTGAACTTCAAGGTCTACAAGAAAATCAGGATCTATAACAGTTTCATTAAGCACACTTTCAGATTTTTTTCTAAACAATGAGAGATCAAATTGCACATCAAAAGTTAAATCTTGTAAAAACAACCACTCATCCGGACAAGAATTAGCTTTAACTAATGGTGTTTTATCAGCTGAACTCTCTTCTTTTTTGGATTTTCTTATAATTCTATCTAGATCATCCACAATAACTACAGGATTTGGATCTGGGTTGGCCCTGGTATAATGAGTTTTCCTCGTAGCTAGAATTATAATTTTTAAATGTTTTTTAGTGTAAATTTTAAAACTTCTGTAAAAACTAACTTTAAGGGTTTCAAGATGATGATTAATTTTTCCTTAAAGTTTTAGGAGATTGAGGTTTGCAATCCCCAGTATGGTCACCACTGTGTTATCACTTAAAACTTTTCCTTACAAGTTTTGGAAGAAGGGAAGGTTTCGAGGTAACCACAAACCAACTTTTAAGCCTAGGCACTAGCCAGCCTATGGCTCAGAGAGAGCTCTCTCTATATAACTTAGCTATGTTTGCTTAGATATTAGGCTAGTTATGGGGTTCAGGGGGGTTTTTGATTTGTATGAAGATCTGGTGGTGGAATCCTTAAAACAGGCTGATAGGTTGATGGCTTTAGGCCATTGAGCAATGGAGTCAAAGAGGAGATAGCAAAACTGGAGTTAAATCACTAAAGGGAATGTTCAAGGGGAAAGATAGTAGAGTGAAGAACAAATCCTTGGACTGAATGGTGAGATGAGTTTTAACAGAGGTGAGAGGGAAATCAAGAATCCTTAGACTGAGGCTAAGATGGGGGAACAACAATGAATCATGAGTAAAGGGCAATTAAGAATCCTTTACTATAGACCAGAGGAGAAACTACGGAAGCTAAGGAGCAGTTAAGAATTCCATAGCTAAGATAGTTTAAGAGAAAACATTAAGAATGTATAACAGTAAGATATAGTGCAGTTAAGAAAATTCTAAAATAATATTCAAGTTAAACATTTAGACTTCTGAAACATTTAAGATTATGAAACAATTTTAAGGGAGATAAAACAACACAAGGGAATTACTCATTTGTACTCTACTTTACAAATGAATCCCTTGAAATATCCGATCTTTATTCATCCATCCGGCATGTTGGCCTAGTGAGTGATATAAAAGCTTTTACATTCTTTGAACAAAATTCTATTGAAAGTATAAGAATCCACACCTCATACTTCGAAATATGAAGTATATATACAACAATATTTACAAAATATCTCCTAACAACTTGAGACTTAATCTAGGGAATAAAAATAGCTTCTTGCATGAAGATAAAGACAGATGTTGAACTGCTTCATGCTATCCCTTTTATTGTGGTGTTGCTGGTTGTTTTGGTTGAGTTTGAGCCCTTTAAGTTGGTTGATATTTGTAGCATTTTTATGTTGAAATCTTCTTTACTTTCATCTTTCAACCAACATTCTTTGACCCTACTAGTATGATTTTACCTGTTTTAATTGGTTGCCTTAATTTGCTATGCAGTAAATTTTTGATGTAAATTTATTACATTAAATCTATCATTTTTTCCCACCATTCCGCATGAGGTAGTTTTACATTCACTATCCTTTTGTAGATTTCATCTGCCTCTATGTACTTTGCAAAATTTGGCTTAGTGAGGAACAAATGTTTCACCTCATGCTCCAGGAAAAACAAGTTCTCCAATGTGCCATATAACACTTTGCTTGTTGGCAGGGATTTAATGGCTAAAGAACTTGCTTGTTCCTTATCCAATTTTCTTAGTCTATCTCCATAGTCCAGCTGGGCCATGAGTTTGTCATTGATGAACATATGAATAGGAAGACCCTTATCCCTCAAAATCTGAGACTGAGCCATGAACCTATCAATGGCTACCTCCATGTTATGGCACTTCTCTTCTAAGTTAAGCATAAGGTTTCTTTTGGAAAGAACCTTCCTAATTGTTGGGACCCCATAATACTAGCGATTACCCCATTACTATTGTAGTTGTACCCCTTATTAATATTGTTATGCCCCTATTGTGCCCCATAGAAGCCCACTATTGTTATTATTGTGCCCTTACATTATTATTTTTATGTAGGCTCTGATTATGTTATGACCCCTTAGACTCCTATATATAGAAATGAGGTCTTCTCATTTGTATCATTAAAGAATTGTTCATTTATGTAATGTAAAGGAGGTTTCCACCTCGAAGAGGCTGAATTATAAGGCATTGATCTATCTTTTCTTGAGTTGGTTTCATAACATTTGGTATCAGAGCTTTGGATTCTAGGGTTTCGCTGCTCCAAACAGGTCATCGTGGAATTTTCACTATAACTTTTTTTCGGCTGTGTTTCAAAAATTAAAAAAAAAAAACCCATTTGATAAGACATCGTGCTAAATCTCAGGTCTAAATTTCAGAGCATTTCGCACTATAATTACGGAGATATGATCTGAGGAAATTGGTCTTTTTGCAGACTCCTGAATTACATTCCAAACAGGTGACCTGGGTAAAATCGTCATAACGTTTTCTCTGAGCATTGGATTGAAATTTCGTAAAACGGTCCAGAAAGAGGACAGACTGTAGTTTCTTCTATATATTTTTCAGAGCCAGAGGTCGAAACAGTGACTCGTGGAACGTCGTACAAGTTCACTCTACTGAATTAGTCTATAATCAGGTCACTGTGGGAGATTTGGCATAACTCGTCACTGGAGAATCCAATTGGGGTCAGACTGGTGGCATTGGAAAGAGGACACAGAGGGCTACAACAAGTCGCAATTTTAGAACTAGATGATCCAAAATTACAGAGAGACATCAGAGGCAATATCAAGCTCCTACAAAGTGAAAAAAGGTGTGTATATTTTTTAAATGTTTGCTATAAGCTTGGTTTGAAAATTTATTTTGAAGGAATTCAAAGGGCATAGTGAAGCATTATTATCAGTAATGGATGCCCCAAAGAAAGAAAATGGAAACACCTAGTAGGCGACCTCAAAGCTCTAGCATGACTCATGAAGAAGAGGAAGAAATGCAACATGATATATCAAAATTACGAGACCAAGTGCAACAAGTGTCACTT
>APFE030222039.1:57465-97304 GCA_000404065.3 Pinus taeda
AGATACAAACTCTAGAGAGCGTGAATTAAATACTCACTGAACAATTCAAGATCAACTATGGGAATGAGAAAAACCCAACAAAATCTATGAAAACAAATTTAACAACTCCTAGTTTATTTTAATAGTAGTAGCTTTGGAATGACAATTATTGATTTCCCACCTTTGACATCACCCAAGATGGAGTTTAAAGAGCTATTAAGATACATGGCAACTATTAAACATTGTAAAATGAAACAAAATCTCTACACTATAAATATCATTGAGTTACCAACTCATTAACTACTCAACACTAATAACTATCTATATAGAAACCATTAAATACCCACAATAGCTAAATAAACCACAAATGCAGGTTAAAAAAGTAACATATTCAATACAAATGAAAAAATATACATTAAGACATGAAATATTCTGGAAACCCAAAGAGAAAACCAACATATAGCTAGCTTCGCCAACTATGATTTTATTACACAACAATGTGCAAGTTTCTGTCAATTCAACTCTATGCTTAGCAAAATGTAGGCATCACTTCTCTTCCATTCTCAACCAAATAACCCTTTTCTCCCTCTCAAATATTCAACATATAGGATGGAGTCTTAGTTGGGGGAATAGCTTGAAGGTCAAGCACTCCCAAATAAATTTGTCTTAACCTCAAACCTTGGTAGTGTTGATCATTGTATAACATATGCCATAACCAATTGTATAAATTACAAATTGAATTTTTTTGTTAAATATTAAAGGTTATATATTCATTTTAATTTTTTGAAAAATACTTATTCTATATAGAAAATATATTTACATAAAAAAATGAAAAAGGGAAAGGAAGTGCACATATAGAGGATATTAAATATAGATGTACATATATATGATAGTTAATTTTATTAATAGGGTTGAGATGTGTTTAATTTGATTTGAATTATTAATGGGAACCAATTATTAATTGAGGGATTCCATGAAGGAAGATTGGGATAAAAGGGCTAAAAAAATTCTTGTTGTTAAATCTCATCATAGACACTAGTCATTCATTCGACTTCAATCTTGTGTTGATGTTTTTTTATTATGATAATGGAGAAATTTATGATTTGAGGTAACCATGTGATAATGATTGGTATGTTTTTTCTTCTGTTATTTTCTAGGATTGTTACTTCTATGATCACATCTTGCTACCCGCATAATTTCATCTCTTTGACATTTATAATTTTGTCGAATTATTTATGTGAGTCATAGTTGAGTTTCAAAACCCTCCCATATTGTCAACTAATGCATCTACTATAATCATTTCAAATTTCAGTTCATACAAGAAAAAACTGAAAAAAATTCAATGTTGGCCCCATTCACAATCCCCAACTCTATGCAACATCAATTAATTAAAGCATAATTTCCAATGATTGTTAAATGCTAAGTGAATTGAACATTTACCTGACCCTAAGATCATTGGAAAAATTGAATCCATGACCTATCGATAGTAAATTAAGGTGCTTTGATGACGGGTATTCAACCAGTTGAGTGCCTAACCCTGGACGGGGCTAGTAAATACATAACATGATAAGGATAGTAAGAAATAATCAATAATTTATTCTACTCGAAATTTACATTCTAATTTTGTTGAATTCTTTTTGTGAGTCATATTTGAGTATCAAAAACTTCCCTTACCATCAATGCATGAACCTATTATAACCATGTCAAGTTTTAGTGCATACAAGCACAAATTGAAAAAATCTCAACATTGTCCCAATTCAAAACCCCCAGCTCTTTGTGTGGTCAATTAATTAAAGCACAATTTCCATCAATCACTAAATTTTAAGTGAAATGCACATTTACTTGACCCGGAGAGTGTCGAGAGAATTGAATCTATGACCTATCAATAAAAATTAAGATGCTTTGGCGATGGGTACTCGACCAATTGAGTGCCTAACCCTAGATGGGGCTAGTAAATACATAACATGATAAGGATAGTAAAAAATAATAAATAATTTCATCTCCTTGTCATTTATCTTATAATTTTTTTTAAATTCTTTGTGTGAGTCATATTTGAGTCTTAGAACCTTACCATACCGTTAATGCACACATCTACTATAACCATGTCAAATTTTATGCATACAAGCACAAACTGAAAAAATTTCAATGTTGGCCCCATTCACAACCCTTGTCTCTATTTGGGGTCAATTAATTAAGGCATATTTTCCATTGATTTCTAAAAGTTAAGTGAGTTGAACATTTACCTAACCTCGAGAGTATCAAGAGAATTGAACATGTGACCTTTGAATAGAAAATTAAGGTGCTTTGACGATGGGTACTCAATCAATTGAGCATCTAACCTTTGACGAGGCTAGTAAATACATAGGATGATAAGGAAAATATAAAATTATCAATTATTTATTCTTCTTGACATTTATGTTATAATTTTGTTGAATTATTTGTGTGAGTGGTATTTGAGTCTTAGAACCCTCCCATACCGTTAACACATGCATCTACTATAACCATGTAAAATTTCAGTGCATACAAGCACAAACTAAAAAAAAAAAAAAATGAACGTTGGACCCATTCACAACCCCCAAATATATTCAAGGTCAATTAATTAAAGCATAATTTCCACAAATTTCTAAATGTTAAGTGAATTGAACGTTTATCTGACCCCAAGAGTGTCGATATAATTGAACCTATGACCTTTCAATAGAAAATTAAGGTGCTTTAATGATGGGTACTCGAAAAATTAAGCACCTACCACTCGTTGAGGCTAAATAAATACCTCAATGAGATTCTCTTGGTTAGAATAGTATATTCTCGACCGAGAAATTCTAACCACATGAAGGTGGAAGATCAAATGGCCCCTATACTCCCTCACATCACTCTGAATTCCCCAATACCCAATTTATCTACTATAATTTTTTTGAAAGCAACATAGTAATAATCAAGCATAACTACCAATTAGTAAGAAAACAAAAATTTAAGGCAAATAAAAAAGGACAAGACAACTAAAAACATATAAACACAAACCTTGTGCACTTCAAAAATTTGATATCATTAATCTTATTCTTCATCAAAGTCAACATCTATATCATCCAGTTCATAATTGATGTTGAAAGAATTGGCCATATTAGCATCATCATTAATGTCATCATTTCCATCCATATCATCATTGTTATCATCACCAGGAACATTGCCTCCTATGTTTCATTTGAATTATTCAAGTTATTCATCCTAAAATAAATTATCGATATCATTTTCATCTAGAAGATTGTCTTGATTAACATCTTCTTGAACTTTTTGGATGTCTTCGCCGAACACATGAAGGAAATGCTCCTCTACATCATCTTCTTCTTCAATATCATCCTCTTCTACTTCATTATACTCACCGACTGCCCTCTTGGATCATATCTAACAACATATGACTAATCCCCTCTACCTAGAACATTTGAGTAAAAGACTCATTTGCATTGGCTTGGAGGAACATAGCGACCTGGCCATGGCTAAAGTGACCTTGTAGTAACCATGTTAAATTCGTTATCATGTTGAATAACAGTTCTATTAGGATCAAATTCATTCATTCATAGCATGTACCATTTGAGGTCCTACAAAACCAATTTGGAGGAATTAAAATCACACTAAAGTACGTCATCCAAATACCCATAGTATATATTTTCAAAGATTTTTGGATGTGTTCCACTTCTAGAAGAAACATTAGTGACCTAGAATACTACAATTATTGCACAATCACAAGTTTTCCTCTTTTCATCTAACCTTTTGATGCGAAATCTATGGCCATTGTACCACACAACCTTGCGGTGTTTCAAATGCAATATTCCAAACACATAATGAAGGGAATTTTCAATCAATAAATATATTTATATAAATTGGAAAGTATCTGGAAAAGAAACACTATTTGCATTCATATTAATAATTTAATAAAATATCGTATTGTGAAAATGCATGCTTGCATGTTTATCTTTCAAACCATTTACTAAATCAATTTCCCTCTATGTAAGATTAGTATTTCCTTTACAATGAGATTCTATAACCAATATAGACACCCTTTCCCATGATAACCTACCGTCACATTGTATACATCTTTCAATCCATAGCTTCATTGAGTCAAGATTGATTGCAATTGTAATAACCCTGATTACATTTTCATGCTTAGTGTAAATTAAATAAATTAAACATAGGTTAAGTCAAAGGGACACTGATTCCAGGGCTAAGGTGGAAATGTTGCTTGGGAAAAATGGCAAGCAAGGGGAAAAAGGCCAAATGGCATGAGGATCATTGGCCTACAAGACTAAACAATGACTGGGCCAACCACAAAACAAATCTGAATACAAAGGAAAATTTTGACACTTTTGGTTGTTATAGAGGGGTTGGGATAGGCTAGGATATAAATAACCATAGATAGATTTCACACAACTTGAAAAAATGGAAATCAGTTGTAAAAGGGGAATGGATTGGCCCAACAAGAGAACACTGGTACAATTTTTTTTTGGGAAGGAAACACTTACGAGTAGGATGATGGTCGAACATGGTTGTGAAGGGTACGTTTCCAAAAGCACCATGTGAGTGCATATGCAAAAGTATTTTATTTATGGTATCGATCTTGCTGTAGCACAGATCTTGGACCGTGTTCTTGAAGCAATTCCCTTAAGCCCCTAGTTTATCTCAGGGTTGGCAGATACATGAGAGAGGTTTATTTGTAGTCTACCTAAGGTTGGGAGGAGAGATTTCACCCCTAACTCAGCTTCCCTCTCTCACTTCAGATAAGTACCTCACATATTAATTTGTATTATGACCTTTCCTATTCTGGTTTAAGTGTGTTGGTATTATTGTGTGCCCATGATATTATTAATCGTGGACGCATATGTAAGATGTGTCATGGTTACGGGATTGTATATTTTGTGTATGAAATCATATTGGTATGTATGGAATTTTAGAATAAGTATCACATACATGTGATCTTATCTGGAAATTATCTCATATATTGGACCCAATTTTCATTGTCTAAAACCTCACCTTTTAATGACACTTGAACCTTGTCTTTTGCTGGTATCACAGCTAAGATGGGTCTATAATTTTCATCCCTACATATATTTCTCTTTATTCCATATATATGTGTGTGTGTTTTTCACCAAAGTGGATCGTTCACAAGGAAATATTCCTTATAGAAACATGTATTCAGGTAAACAAAGGATGCAATTTTCATGGACCAAAGTTTTTAGCCCTTGCATGTGCAATATCTTCTGAGTTTCTTTGGACAACCTTAGTTAACATGTTTTAATAAGAATCTATTTGTAGGAAATTCTATTTATGTTTTAAATGGAGTTTGTGTTAGATCCATCGAAACATGTTGATTCAAGGATAAAATTGACTTTAACTGTGCCCTCAACCACCTACACTGCTCGAAGAGAATTTTACATGTAGGTCTTGAAAGTAGTTCCTCTAACACAAATAGATGTTACCATTAGCTTGAAATACATTAACAATAATCTTGTCTAATATAATGTGAATAGAACTGTATTACCCATTTAAACAATTTTTTATGATAGAATAAACAAATCTTTAATGTTGACAATTGGGTTCTTTTAGTCTCGTCAGACGAACACTTTAGGTCCTTAGAATTGTAACAATGCTTGGATTTTGCAGATTCATAAGATCTCCAAAGTGATTAGATATCCATGTTGGAATCTCGATGTTATTATTACATGTATAGAAGTTAGGTGAATTCACAACTAGAGTTGCTGGAAGGTGGTGTGATCCATTCTCTTGGTGTGTATGTACTTATGTAAGGAGACATTGAATCTAGATGGTAGATTGGATGCACTAAATATGGTAATTAACAGAAATCCATCCAAGCTTAGGTCTCATATAATATGCCCATGCAGGTTATAAAGATGTGCAAGCTCAAGGACATATCATACTAGAGTTTAGATGGATCCGTGATACTTTATATCCTGATCCTGCTTCTAATTTTCCTCATTTACTTAATGATTCCTTAGCAAGGTAGGCTAATTTCGTAACATTTGACCCACAAGTTAAAATTGGGATTATGGTGCCATTAGAATAGTTACAGAGAAATTGTAAGACTCTTTTGTGTTTTGTTCGTCTGTAGTAGTCAAATGGTTATCATAACATCAACATTTTTACAAGGCCTCGTATTGTAATTTTTAAAACAATTGCACACACTTTCCAAATTCTCATGATTTGAATTCATATCCAAATCTGATATGTGAGCTCTCCTTGCCTATGTTGGGTGAGATCTCCATTAAGTATATTTTTTTTGATTGATTGTTTTCTAGTGAAATATAAGTCACATAGACTCATTAGAAAACAAAATCAATTGGCATCATAGAGGAGTGTTGGAGGACTCAGGGTAGACTTTTATCCATAGTTGTAAGAAAATGGTGGGTCCACATAGAATCCACAGAGGTAAATGTGGGGTCCATTTGGTGTCCACGCAGGGTCTATATATTATGTCAAAATGCATCAATAAGAGATAGTTGCAATTCATGGCATTATAAAATGTAGTGAGAATCAAATTCTTGTGTTTGGTCTATGTCTTTCCTTTTGTATAAATTTGTGAGATCCTAGTGTCTCAACGAGAGCCCAAAAGCTTGTTGTTTTGCAGAGTATGACAATTTTTTAAGAGGAAGCAATAAGGAGCAAGATAGTTTCCTTGCAAGAGAAAATATTCATAGTTTTGAGTGTAATTACTATTCCCACAACCATGTTGGCTGGCTAAGTAATGTCATGAAGGTTGACGGTAGTAATCCATGACATAGAGTATTAAGGTTGGTTATGTCCAATATTAGTAGCATGCTTTTGCCATTAGGTTAGCCCAATATTCCTACATAAATTTCCTTTCTTGTGGACATGTACTATCCTTTTTAGCCTATTATAGATGCATAATGCTAATTTTGTTGTCACACTAGCTCTAATAATTATGGTTTTAGCAGGAAGTCTATAAGTCTAGAAGTAAGTAGGGAGATAAAAATGTTCTCAAAATTCTTTAGAATGATTGTAAGGAAGCTAAATATTTGGATTGAAATGTAGTAGGAATCCTTTTTGGAGTCATGGTTCCCCAATTCTTCCTTTAGTTTATGAAGATCGGGCATGTACATTGTGAGTATAAAATTAAAAAGAAATTGAGCAGGCGTTCATGGCCTCATAGTAATTATTGCAGATATGGATGCATGTCTTTGTTAAATATGATTATGATATAGAGGTCCTTGGCTATCAAGTTCAAATGGGGAGGGTTTGGAGCAATGATATTGGGTATTGAACACTTCCTATATTCTATCTGAGGTCTTTGTGTAATCTATGAAGTATGAATGATGAGTATCCTTTTCTTGAACCTCTCAAAATAATGTGCCTTGCATAGGATAGTGTTATTGGTCTATATTAGGATATTGGAACATTATATATAATATAATATTTTTATGATTTCCTGTAGTGGTATCTTTTCTTGTGCAATCATTGATGGACATTCCTATTTGATAATAAAATAAAATAAAATAAACAAATACCTACCCCATTCTTGTAACTGTAACATGACAGTCAGATAACCTAGTAACCACCTCCCTTGTGTTAAAATGGTAAGGGGGGTGTTACAAGTGGTATCAAAGATATTAGTTTCAACACTTGGACCTATTGGGCTCTACCACTAACTTGAGGATGAGCCTGCAAAAACATGACCAAGTTTGATGTTCAAATACCCCCACAATTAATCAATTTCGAATGCAATTGGGGAGCGCTATACTCAAAACTTGAAATGATGCATACCCTCTTGCCATAATTCATGAGTAAGATATTTCTCATTTTCCTCCCTAGAAAAATAAATCCCCCCCCTAGCATTTGACACCCCTATTAACTGGAAATATTTTGTACATATAACAATGGAGACAACTACACAAAAATAAGGCTCTAAGTGCCTATAGTCTATGGTTGGGTGATGAGTTCTTGTCCCTACTGCCTGTCTTTTGTGGAGATAATATTCATGTACTACTGGGTATAACTGTGTCACATAATGAATTAATATTTATGGGGGTCTGGGTAATAAGATCATGATGCAGCGATCTCGAATAGGAAGTCCAATTTCTATACTTACTATAGCAAAATGAAATTTAGGAAGTATTGCAAATTTTTAATAGTTAACCACTGGCCTATTGAAGTTTTGTTAAACTTGAAGTCTCACCTCCTCCTAATATTCACTTGCGTAATATTCCACCAATATTTCAGTATTATTTGTAAAAGACTATGTTTTCTTGTGGAAGCTGGAATTCCCTAAAGGTTAGATGAGAAGGTGGATAAGAATTGTTGGCTGGCTATGAGACTCAATAATATCATAATAATATTAAATAGACTTAGATGTTAGTAGAATGGTATTTTAAAATATGATACTTACATATTAACACTATTGTATTGTTAAGAAATAAAATTTATTAGATAATATTGTGGAAAAGTTTAATAACATATTTTCCAATGACAAATAGTTGAAATGGCTATTTAGTCTCATATTCTTCAATTTTTGTATAATATTCTTATTCTCCTTTCTTTTCTAGTCAATTAACCTTTACAACAGCAAGGGTGCCAATGGGAAAAAGGAGATTCCAAGGTTGGTGTAGCCCATAATTGTTTCATTCATGAATTTATAAACATATTACTTAAAAGGGTTGAATGATGGTAACATGATTATATTGGTCTTCTACAAGATCTCTAAAGCCCAATGCTATCTCTTGTTAGTTTATTTACACAATTTTTAACAATGGAAAATGAATAAAACTAATGATTATACTTCCCTAGAGTAATTCTTGTAGGTCAATAACTACCTCCTTATGATATAAAAACTTCCCTAGAGTAATGCTTGTAGGCCCATAACTTCCGCCTTGTGATATAATAGATGCACTGGCTAGACCCCTGTTCAAGAAAATGAGCTGAAAGTCCATGCTAGAAATACCTACAGTTAGATTTAGGTAGTTTTATGTAGTGATAACCCTCATTAGTCTTCCAAATACAATGAAAATATGAATTGAAAAAATGTGTTTCCATTTCCATTTTAAACTCTCAGTTCCATTAATACAAGGATTTGAATTGGCTTCAATGACCATCCATATGGACCTTTGATTCAGATTATAAAATACCCCTTCACTTAAAACCAAGACACATTAAGGAATCCAACAATTTCATCTATGCTAGAGAATTAGGGTCACTCTGAGGTCCCAATGATGCATATACAATTGAAATAATTATTCCTTATGTTTTATACATTTTTCATGACTGCTTAACTCTGATTTGACTGCTTAGCTATTGACATGCATAGCGTATGATATTGAGGTTGGTGGAATTTCTTTTAAATAATTAAGAAATGAAATATTATAATTCCTTTAGGAGTTCTTAATCATTATCCTGGGTTTGGAATTTACATTTATATATGCACCCAAAAGTAGCTAGATTATATATGATGAACCATACACATTATTGAAGGGAATGGCAATGTAAGGTCACAATATTTTCTTCTTATCAACTATAGGAATTATAGATCTGAAAACATTTTTAATTAAGCTAGTATCCTCATGATTAGAAATGAGCTCAAGGATCTCTATGATATTTACAAGGGTGATCCTTGTATAATTCTTTCACAATTTTGCTAACATCGTGGAATAGTAAGAACCCACTACCTTTCCTCCTTAGTCGAATATCCTTTGAATGTTACTAGGCACTTATATAGCTCAACCAAAATTTCCCTATGTGATTTTTTGTCCTATTAATCATGTAGATTACATGTATGTAGAGACTATATAGTCAAGAGGGGAAATTATATACTTGCTAAATTAGGAACTACTATATATATATATATATATATATATATATATATATTATATATATATATATATATATATATATATATATAATATATATATATATATATATATATATTATTATTATTATTAATCTTTATCTTAATTAGTGCCATAATTCTAGAATTCCTTGAGAGGATTAATCCTTTGAATCCATTTGAATAATTAGGAAAAGTAATAGTGAATACAAGATAAACCTCCAAATTATGTCAATTCTCTGTGTTGTAGATGAAATATGATATAGACCCCATTTTTTTTAATGAGAGGATTGATGTTATGGTGAAGATACTTTCCCAAAACTAATTTTCTAATGTTGACTTATAAAAACCACCTTCTAACTTACTTCAACTTATACACTAATTGTTATTTCTTTGATACCTATATATGTGCTTTATAGGGGAACTTCTTAGAAAATGGTTGTGGTTATTCTTGTTGGCATTACGATTTGTATTGTTGCAGTTGGATTGTGTTTGCATTAATATCAACCTTGCAACATGCGTTGCAGATGTTTAGTAATGCATATGATCTATTAGTTGCAACTAGTTGTGTTGACATTGAGATGGTATTATTGGCATTGATTTTAACATTGTGTTGGCCTCATGATGCATTGATGTCAAGCTCGTGATGTATTGTGTGGATCTAGATTATGCTTGATGTCAATCTCATGGTGGTCTAGGTGATTTCATTGACATGTTTTGTATGAAAATCTACAGGTGCATGAGATGTTTTCTCAGGTGTTAGTGATGTTGATCGATGTTAAGGACTATGGTAGACTAGGTCTTCAATTTGATGTTCATGAATTGTTACAGAGATATTTGGGCTCATGGTAATGTTAATAATGTGCTAAAAAAATTCTATAGACTTGTTGCACAAATGTTGAAGGTGTGCATGTGTATAAGGAAGAGTAGATGACTTATTGGCATGATGTCAGCTAGTTTGAGAGGTCTTGGCATGTTGATTAGTTAGATAGGATTGGAAGCTTTGATGCAATGTTTTAGAGGCTTTACATGATCTTACAAAGGGTCTATAAGATTGGGAGAATCTTAGGGAATCATATGGTCAAGTTCAAGAAGTTTTGGAGTAGATTTGACTGGGTTTTGAAGTTGAAAAAAGGGTAACTCGAGTCCTCCAAAGGAAACCTACGTTTTAACTCATGTACCTATGTTAACCCTCTTAGTAATGCCCTCCCCTAATGTAGAACCTGTGTTACCCTATGTAGACTTTGTTTTCTCTGTATTCCTTGCACACACCAATAAAAGTTTGACTTAGTTAATTGTAGGAGCTTCTATATTAATGAGATAAGGTCAAAATTGGTTGAGTAAATCCTCCAATGAGTGTGAACACGTTTAGTGCACAAGTAATGATGGTTATGGATGTATTTTTTTCAAATTTGTGTACCTTTGATCCCAGTCCAAAAGTGGAATTCATCCAACACATTACATATACTCCATTTTGGATTTGAGATCTAGTTGGTTTAGTGATATTGTGAGTGAGAGAAAGTTGTAGAGAAGATGAATTATTCAAACCTAGTTGAGAGCATAGATAATTTTGTGCATGAGGGAATATGGTAGTGAATTGAGAAGATAACTAAAGAAAAATATTAATTTACAAAGTAGAGTTTATGGAACTATAGAATAGACTATTTTTTAGTACATGGATCAGAGTTTTATGGCAAAGAAGAGACAAAGTATAGAGTGTCTCATATTTTTGTGACTAATCTATTTGTTTTGCAAAATTGTTGGTGCATATGGCAGACTATTTTTTATAGTAGTGGATTGAGGGTTTGTTGTTATGGCTATGTATGAGATGTATTTATGCTGATGGATGATTATGTTGTTTCAGAGTTGATGGTTGCATTGTAGCCACTATTTTTCTTGAGTAGTGAGCATATGTTTGTGGTTGTTTTGTTTATTTTATTGAGACTACCTTACTTCTTAGGTTTGATATTACAAAACTGAGTCCCGTTGAGCATAGTGTCTTGGAAATCTAGTTTGAAAATGAACGAAATTGAGGTTTTCATAGAGTAGAGGAGGAGTGGCCTCATGAAGTTGGAGTAGTTATTCCATGGAGAAAACATAATGGAAGCAATTTCTCCATTCAATGGTGGTTGGATAGTCCAATGGGTGTTAGGTGAGGCTCATTGGTCATGGTGGATTCCAGTGAATGGGTGTCTGTAGAGTCATGCGAGAAGATTCTTCCTAGATTATCGTTGGGATCAAGTCTCCTGGATGATGGGTGTAAACTAATCTATGTAAAAGACATTTTGATTGACACAATATAGATTCGAAGCAACGTAGCAACATCAAAGGTGGTGTTTTTGTCATAGAGGGATTTTCCATAAGATATATTGTGTCTCATGTGATGATTTGATTATGGCTTGATGTGTTGTTTATTATTTCTCTCATGGTTTCTTAATTTATTTTCTTACATGATTTATGCTTATATGATGATTTAATGTTTTGTTTGTTAGTTTATGCATGATTCAATAGTGAAGTTTAAATTGGTAAAAAATGGTAATAAGACACACTATTGATTCACTCCCCACCCCCGACTCAATAATGCTCAAGGTTTCCAACAAATTGGTATCATAGAAGGGCTCTTGGTTGTAGCTTGATCATTGGAGAGTATATCTGGGGTTTGTTGGTGATTTTATTTTTTATTTTTTAAGAATGACTTCTCAAGGAATACTTGTCCTCACTATTGCAAATTTCAAGGTATGGAAAAAAATGTGAAGTATAAATTATTTTCTTGTGGATCTAACATATGGAGATTCATTTGTGATGGATATGATGACTATTCACCTTCATATGAAGTAATGAAGAAAAAATCTCAATCAAGGCATATCAATTTTGAGGATCTCCATAATGTAGACCTAGAGAAAGTTGGAGTTTTAAAATCTGCCAAGGAGGTTTGGAATAGATTACGTAGACTATATGGAGCTAGCAATAACAAAAATGTTGAAGAGGTTGAGAATAGAAGTAATAATAAGAAGAATGTATCCAAGAAGAACAAGGAATGTATCCAAGAAGAAAAAGGCTCTAGTTGAATCCACTATATAAGAGGACAATAGATCTAAAGGTATAAGCTACAATGATTTACTTTTGAGTTATATTTTTTGATAGCAGTGGTGATAAAAATTCAGATTTGGTTAATGAAGATGATGGTCATAGTTTTTTCTTCCTTAAGGCTATATATAAAGTTTCCTTGGTTGTTATTGAAGATATTTCTAGTGAAGTTGGTAGAATAACTAATTTGTGCAAGCAACATGAAAAGAAATTGTAGATATGTGATAAGAAGGAGAAGGATCTCAAGGAGGAGATCACTAATTTTAGGACACAACTCAAAGAATCAAAAAGGATTGAAGAATTAAATTGCAACAAGCACAAAGATAATATGGAATATGTTGAAGTTCTTGGAGGTGTAATTGAAAAATTAAGAAATTAGCTTGATGAATTGATCTCACATTCCACTTATTTTAATAGTTAAAATATTTTGTTTTTCAATACATATCAAATAAATAAATAAAATTTTTAAATATTAAAATATTTCAAACCAACCTAGTTCCATCTTAACTCTAGATATATCAAGTGTTGAGAGACATAAAAAATATCAAGGTACAAACCTCTTTTTCTAGTGCAAAAATTGAGGAAAGGTTTGCACCTCGAGAAATTTTATCCCTCTCGAAGCTTGATATATTTGGTGTTAAGATGAATCTAGGTTGGTTTGATTATTAATAATTTATAGTTATAATTAGGGGTGACTGAAGTGGGAGGGGTGATTTATAGTATCGATGAACAAAATGAATATAGTTTTGCTTGGGGGCTAGGAACTACAAGAAATAACCAAGCTAAATTTTGGGCCTTATGGAAAGGTTTGGATATAGCCAAGGGAAATAAAATAAAATGTTAACCGCCCTAGGATATTCAATGGTTGTGGTAAGACAAATTTCATTGGAATTATCTTGAGGTCGTACAAGACTTCCTCCAATTATGGATCATATTTCCCTTCTATCCTCACAATGTAAAGAAATATCTTATCTGCATATTCTCCAAAATTTAAATGTTGAAGTAGACAAACTCGCCAATTTGGGTTCCCAACTAGAGTAAGGAATAATCAAACTTTAGAATGGAGGGAGGATTCAGGCCCTAATCCTGTGATCACAAGAGTAATAAATTACAAGATATATAAGATCAATTCGATCAAACTAAAGGGTTATCAAACCAAGGGAATCTATTGCTAATGGCCAAGTAGAATTCGACCTAGTGTGGATGAAGAATGACATAGGAAATATGTGCCTTAGGAAAATAACAAATATGTGGCATCGCATGTAGGAGATTGATTACACATGGGGGTCTCATTCTAGAAGATGACCTGATTTAAATGTGAAGTAGACCCTTAACATAGTGTCAAGGGTCACATTGAAGAGTAGTAAGGATGAGGGAAGTTATATTTGCATGTGAACTCTCTGAGTGAGGACAACTTATATGGTAGGACAATATATCTCAAGGAAGCACTTGAGACCAAAGTTAATGCTCATTCTCGGGTTGAGACTTTGACACAGGAGCATCTTGCATTTATCTTAATTAATTTATTTTTTATGTAATTCTAGGGAAAATATAGTTAGTTTTAATTAGTATGGAGTGTGTGGTTGTAATAAATGGTTATTAATTCAAATGTATCTAACAATTATCTAGAGGTTAGCGGTTGTTTTTATTTGTGAATGTTTCATAGGTAGACAAAAAATTGTTTGTTAATTTGTTAAGTCAAGATCATATTATTTTGGATCTTGAACCAAATGTATTTGTGGCCATATTATTAATAAAAAGGAATGTCTATGAGAGTAGGGTAGGGATAAGGAAATTGTGTTAATTTCTTGGTTTTCAAAATCTTTGTACCAAATGAATGATCTCTGCAATCCATTGTGATTTTTTCTATAACCTCGTATGTGCATATATTTATAATTAGTGTTTCTTTTTTAAATTCCACGATGTATATCGATTGTGTTGAGTGGTTATAAGAGGGATTATAAGGGAGAAGAAGCACCTATAGGAGGCACAAAACCACATTAAGGAGACACAAGAACATAGAGGGCCGAGAGGAATTGACTTGGCAGAGACAGAAACAAGTTGGGAAGAGACCAACACTTAGCCAATTTTTACATTTTTGAAAATCTCTTAATTAACAAGTGCCAAGATCGTCACTTTCTTGAGATCTAGCCAATGACCTTGAATATCCAAGTCATGATAGGGTTAACTTAAGCGTCGGGAGGAGATCGTCAATAGACGGGAGTGGGAGACAGACAAATCTCCATCAGCCGGAGTTGTCAAGCCCGAAGGTAGAGGCCTAGAAGAACCATTAGAAAACCCAAGTCTAAGTGACAGAGTAGAGAGAAGGACCGATACATGTCATCCCAATGGTAATACCTAGAGGGAGAGTGCCAGAGTCTCTACATTATAATCAAACAATGTACCAAAGGTTTGGTGAACCTGAAAGATATCGTATGGAACACAAAGGTTCATTATTGCGTTGGAACAGAGTGGGTGGATCCCACTCAACCACTTCCTAACTCGACTATAAACTTTAGGGTGCCCAGGCTATGCAACAGGGTTTAAATGTTGGGACACATTGGTAGGTTATTTAAATTCTCCCAAAGTTTCTTATTTTCCCCTTATGAGTCTTACCAGTGCTTGGCTTATACATGCGTAGTGTATCTAAGTGGGAACATTTTACATATAAATGCTTAGTGTATAACATTGTTTTGAAGGATAAAGTGAAGAGTTTTTTTGCTCTAAGGGATATTGTACAAAGTTTTGACTCTGGGGGCTATACTAAGCACCTTTTGCTAAGGGCAAAAACTCCTAAGGGGGCCAAATTGAGAAAATATAAGGGAAGATTTGAATTAGGTAGTATCCAAGTGGTAAGTTCTCTAGAAGAAGTAAATAAAGTTTGATTTAATTGATTTTAATTTATTCTGTGACTAGTCTATTTTTCAAGAATGGAATTTAGCATTGGAAGAGGTAGAGGTCAAGGAAGAGGATGCCCAACTACAAATGTAGAGCTAAGGGATGAAGTGAGGACTCGTAGGAGAAGGCTAGAAGCCATGGAGGCTACCAGACATCATGATCACACAAGAGATACCAGTGAGGAAGAAGAAGAGGAGAGACAATGAAGAACCCCCCTAAATTAGATTTCTAAAGTCGGTTTTTGGTCTAGGTCTTGGGTCAAAGGAAGAAGTACCTACATACAATGGTAGTTTGGATCCATAAGAATTGATAAATTGGATCAACCCCATGAAAACTCATTTTGCGTATGCAAAGGTGCTAGAAGACAAGAAAGTTAGATTTGTTAATACGAAGCTAAAAGGACATGCAACTTTATGGATTTGTTAATACGAAGCTGAAAGGACATGCAACTTTATGGTGGGATGAAATGTAAGAAGAAAGGGCCTTGAAAAATAAATCCAAGATCAAGAGTTGGAGTAGGATGGTTGCTAAATTGAAAAGTAAGTTCCTTCCCAAAGATTATCAACTAATTTTGGTTAGAAAGATGAAAAATATCAAGCAAAAGATGATGACTGTTAGGGAGTATATGGAGGAATTTTATAAAGCAAATATTAGATTAGGGTACATAGAAGATACACATGAGAGAGTTCTCAAGTATATCAATGGATTTAGGTTTTATATTCAAGATGAATTAAGTTTAATGTCCTTGAGATATTTTGAGGAAGAATATCAGGTTGTATTGAAGGTTGAGGAGAAGTTGGTGAGAAAGAAAGGTCAGAAGACAAGAAAAAGAAGTGTTGTAACAAAAGAGAAATAACGAAAGGGAGAAGCTAGAAGCTCAAACCAACAAACATAGCCAGAGAAAACTAGTGATGCTAGAGGAAGGAGGACTCCTTCAGTAGGTAGAGGAATAGAGCAGGTAAGATGTTTCACTTGTTGACAGTTGGGACATTATTCCTTTGAATGTCTAGAAAAAGTTGGAAAACAGAAGGGGGCACATTTAGAACAAATTGAGCTAGAACATGAACTTACAAAGGTAGCAGAAGAATGTGTCAACTCACCAGAAGAAGGAGAATATTTACTGTTGAAGAAAGAACTAGATGTAGATGAACATGTGTAAAGAATAATTGTATTCAAGACAACTTACAAAGCACAAGGTAAATGTTGTAAGTTGATTATTGACAATGGTAGTACTGATAACTTGGTTTCTACAGAGATGGTGATGAAATTATACCTAGAAAGGATGCCACATCCTACAACATATAGAGTCATATGGTTGTGGAGGGGTCAAAAGATGATGGTAAGTAAGCAATGACAGGTGAAATTCCAGATTGGAAAATACAAGGACCAGGTTCTATGTGACATTGTACAGATGGATGTTTTTCATTTTTTTCTTGGAAGACCGTGACAATATGATCGAAGGGTAAATTAGGGTGGATGGAGGAATACATACATATTTGAGAAATATGGACAACGAAATATATTTTGTCCTATAAAGATTGAAAATGATAGAGAAACAGTTGAACCAAGTGTAATGTTCATGAGTGAGAAGCAATGGCTGCAACAGGAGCAAGAAGAAAATTTAGACAATATCGAGGATGAGATGATTAACAAGTGGATACAAGTGAAAGTTGAGCAACAATCAACAACATAATTAGTCATCATAGAGGAGATTCAGAGTGATGAACAACAATATCTTGCTTGAGACGACAAAAAAAGGAAGGAATCTAAAGAAGGTACTAGAGATGACAATGAATAGAGACTAGAAAATATTACTGTAGGAATTGAAATTCTAGAACAATAAGCCATGTTAAAGTAGAAGGGTTGGTTCCAATTCATTTTTATAGCCCTGGTTTTATTGATTGCTTGGATAAGAGGAGAGTTAACCTGTTTAATTGAAGTTATTGAACAAAGAAGACCAACGAAGGGCTTTGCAATTGTGTTATGGCGATTCCAACCAACCAAGACAATTTGGTGGCGGTGGACCACAAGGCTGCTTAAATGGGGAAACCACCAAAAGGGAGACCATGGGCATCTGTTGAATTACTATAGAAAAATAATAGAAGGGACCTCATGGACAGGACTCCATGAAAGTTTTGAAGTTTGGGTGTATGATGCAAGAACATCTTGCACTTATTTTAATTAATTTAATTTTTATTAATTGTAGAGGGAATCTAGGTAGTTTGAGTTAGTATGGAGTCCGTGGTTGTAATAAATGACTCTTAAGCCAAATGTAGCTAATAATTATCTGGAGGCTAGAAGCTACTTTTATTTGTGAAATTTCCATAGGTAGACAAAAATTTGTTTTTTAATTTGTTCAGTCAATATCCTATTATTTTGGATATTGAACCAAATGTATATGTGGCCACATTATTAATAAAAAGGTTTGCTTACGAGAGCGAGGCAGGGAGAGGGAGGGTATGCTAATTTCTTTTTTTTTTTTCGAAATCTCTGTACTGAATGAATGATATATGCAATCCATTGCTATTTCTTCTATAACTGTGTGTGTGAATATATTTCTAATTAATGTTTTTTTTATTTTAAGTCCGTGAGGTATATCGATTGCATTGAGTGGTTGCAGTAGGGCGTAGAAGGGAGAAGAACCGCCTACAGGAGGCACGCAATCGCATAAGGAGCCACAGGAACATAGAGGGCTGAGAGGAATTAACTTGGCAGAGAGAGAAACAAGCTTGGAAGATGCCAATTTTTACTTTTTGGAAAATCTATGTATTAACGAGCGTCGAGATCATCACTTGGCTTAGATCTAGCCAACGGATCGAAAAATCCAAGTCATAACGGGGTTAAATTAAGCGTTGGGAGGAGATTGTCAATAGATGGGAGAAGGAGATAGACAAATCTCCGTCATCTGGAGTTGTCAAACTTGGAGGTAAAATCCCAAAATAACAATTAGAAAACCCAAGTCTAAGTGACTGGGTAGAGAGAAGGACCAGGACACGTCATCCTGACAGTAATACCTGGAGGGAATGTGTTGAAATCTCTGCATTATAATCGAAGAACAACCTGAAGGTTTGGTGAACCTGGAAGATACCGTATGGAACACAAAGTTTCGTCGTTGGGTTGGAACATAGCGACTAGAGCCCACCCAACCATCTCCTAACCCAGCTATAAACTTTGGGGTACCCAACATATGCACCAGGCTTTAAAGGCTAGGACACATCGACATGTTATTTAAATTCTCCTGCTACTTCTTATTTTCCCCTTATGAATGTTACCAGTGCTTGGCTTATAGACGCATAGTGTATAATGCTAAGTGGTAACGTTTGGCATATACACGCTTAATATATAGTGTTGGGTTGACATATACACACTTAGTGTATAATGCTGATCTAAAAGCTAAAGTGAAGAGTTATTTGCTCTAAGGGCTATTGTACAAAGTTTTGACTCTAGGGGCTATACTAAGTACCTTTCGCTAGGGGAACCAACTCCTTGGGGGGAATTAAGCAAATCTAAGGAAGAGTTACATAAGACTTCACATGCAAGAAATGGACTTGCTATATAATATGGGCAGTAGAGCCTCTATGTTTGTCATAACTTCTTTAGGATTGAGGGATCAGTCAAGTGCTTGGAGATTGTGTTCATGGAGGGTTAGGATTCGACGAATGATCTAACAAGTAGAAAGAATTCGTTCAAGAGAATTTTCAATATTTTAATGGGAATGTATGTGTTAGTTAAAAGACATATGGAATTCATGGAGGAGTGGGATCACAAAGCTAAGGTGGTGGACCACAAGCTAGAGTGGATGCATGCTCGGATGGAGAGGAGGTTAATTGGTATGGAATTTGAAATTTTGTTGTTGAAGATGAGAGTTCACGACTTTGGGGAGGGTTTCAAGGAAGAAGAGGTCAAGGGATTCTCATTTTTAGTTCAAATAATGTAGGAAGTTGTAGATGGAAAAGTGTTGGAAGAAGATGGACCAGGTTGTGACAAGTAGATGATTCCTGGTGGAATTTTGGACCCAGGCCCCTTTGGGGAAAGCCAATAAAATTGAATATATGTATTGCAAGTTTGAATTATGTTTGGTTAAATTCTATAGAATTTATGAGCATTTTCAATGTAATGTTATAGTACAAAAGGCCTCAAGTGGTAGGAAAAAATGTTGTGGTTGTAGTGGAATTGTAAATGGCACTGACCATGAAAAACAACTTTTATAAATAAAATGAATATCTGTTCTATTAAAAATAATAATTAATAATTAATTTATTATTATTATTTTTTTTTATTTTAGTTTTTAGTTTTATGTAATGTAATGTTTTAATTAATAATTTTTTTAATTTTTAATTTAAGTTAATTTAATTTTTTATTTTTTATAATTTCAGGTAATTTGACTAAGTCAAAATGTTAAGATAACATGACATAGTAGGGCATTACAACATCTCTTCTATACTAGGTTGGAGAGGCCCAAAAATGTAATAAAACAAATATATATATATATATATATATATATATATATATATATATATATATATATATATATATATATATATATATATATATATAATGTTTTGATTGTGGAGTGAGATATGACTTTTGGGCATGTGGTATTGATGAGCCATGGTATTGTAATAAAGCCTATTACAAGTTAATAGTATCCATGGTAAAGTCGGGGTGAATATCCATGGTTAAAGATCTTGTTATATTGTAAGTATTAAGTTTTTATGTGCTTATTAATAAAATTTAAATATGGTTCCCCAGCTGCGGGTGATTAATTGGGTTATTAATGCAGGGGCGGCCTCCCCACTGGGCAAGTGGCAGCCCAGATCCACCAGATGTAGAGGCAATCTACGGGCCTGCCACCCCCGTCCTGATAAAATCAATGCAACACTTAATACGGGCCCGCAACTTGCTATTAGCTGCTCTATTTTTGTCATTCGATTCGCCTTTTCGGTGCTCTGTGTGCAGTCGGCCTGCGTTGGAATGTTCACGTTTGGAATGTCGATCCATGGGTCTTTAAGAACCAGCCTTCGCTGGGTAGGCAGCCTTTGAGGTCTATACATGGTTTCATTTGGTTGTGGATGATTTGCTCCTGCACGTTAACGCTGACGATTGAGCTTTGGCAGCAGTTGCTAAGGTTCATACCTCGGCCCTCTGCTCAGAAGACCTTGGTCTCTTCCTTGGGGCGCCCTGGCTCTCTCGTCTGCCAGCTATAGTTTGTTCTAGTCTATGTTTGCTTTGCGCCCCTCGGCGCTCAGGGTGACTCTCCGGTTCAGTTCTCGGTGGTAAGTTTCACCCCGCCCCTCTGCGTTTTTTCAAAGGTTTATTCATCGCCTTTCATGCTTCTGTGCATTATTCCGCCTCTGGACAAGGTCAATTGGTTCTTTGTGAACTGTGGCGAGGGGCAAACTAGCTTTCTGTGTAGCCTTTTTTGCAGTGTCGCTCCAAAATGCCGCGTGAACGGCTCCGCCTCAGCAGTCGCAGGGGTGGGTCTAGGGGAGGCGCAAGAGGAAGAGCTTCCCCTCAGCGCTCCTCACCCTCGTTGGATTCCCCCTCTGAAGAATTCAGCTCCCATGGGGCAAGGCGGGGCCGAGGCCGAGGAAGAGGCCGAGGGCGTGCAACTGCGTGCTCGCACAGCTCTCACCCCTCAACCCGCTTTCGGTTCCCATGCTCCCTGGATAATGTCACTTATTTTGTATCGGTGCGGATTGAGAAGTGTGAACACGCAACCTCTCCAGAGGTCCCTGCGGAGCCACGACCACCTTCTCTTGTTCAATGTCCAAGATTGCAGCCTGCGGAAGCCTCGGGTGTGGAGGCGGGACCAAGCGAGCCAGCAAAGGATGATGCTCCTTACACAGATTCGAGTGCGTCCAATCAGTATGGTTGCAGAATTGTTGAGGAGCAGCCATCCACCTCCGTGGATGCTTGAGCTCGTCTCCTTGCTGTTTTGGAGGTTGCTTCTGTGGTTACAGGTCGTGTGCTCGGTTGCCATAGTGCGCAGTGTTTGCTGTGGGACAATCTTGTTCATTTCAGGTCGGTTCAAGTCGAAGTCAGTCTATATATGTATCTATGTCTGTTGGTATATTAATGTCTGTATGTATCTCCTCACAAAGGCCGGGATAGGGAGTTTTGGCATATGTCTAGCGGTCTGGCTTTCAATAGGCTCTGGTATGTGTTCAATTGACAGTCTTACAGTCTTTCAGTCATGGTCAGTGTTATGGTAGCTTCTTTTTTCCAGTGTTAAATGTCCAACTGTAACCATCTCAGCATGGCGGATGTAAGCTTTTTGTAACCCTTTTTTGTATAATAATAGAAGTAGCATAAATTACACAAAAAAATAAAATAAAATTTAAATATGGTTACAAAATTATTATTTTAATTTATATCGTAAAATAATCTTATTTATAGCTATTATTATATCTATATATTTAATGTGATAGAACATTTAGATATATTCAAAAGTAATTGTAATTCTTTTTCTTTTAGATTAATTAAAAAAATATTATACAATTAAATTCAAATAAAATATTTTATTAAATATTCTAATTGTGAAATGACAAATGGTTTTTGGGCATGTGATATTGATGAGCCATGGTATTAGCCTATGGTATTGTAACAAAGCCTATATACAAGTTAATAATATCTAGGGTAAAGTGAGCATGTATATGTATGGTTAAAAATATTGTTATATTGTAAGTATTGAAGCTTTTATATGCCTAGTAATTAAATTTAAATATGGTTACAGAATCATTATTTTAATTTATAAAATAAATTTATAAGGTAAAATAGATTTTAACTTATAACTACTACATATATATTTCAATGTGGTAAATATATTATGATTTCTTTAATTAAATTTTTTAAATTTTATTAATAAGAAAAATTACCATATATACAAATTTAATTTTATTACTGTTTTATAGACATTACAACATCTTCTCCATACTGAATTCTATATTATTTAATCTTTATTATTATGTAAAAAATTTAAAACGTCTTAAATAAATAATTCTAATTTATGCTTATGCTAGTGGACTTGATAACATGTAACAACCAAAATGATATCAAACAAAATTTGTCTCAAATTCATATATATATATATATATATATATTATATATATATATATATATATAAGTGAGTAAATACTATCTTATATATATGAGTTATGGTTATTAACATTGTATTTTATTTTTAATTTTATATAGTTATTATATTAAGTTAAATAATTTATTCAAATTTTTTATTTTTAAATATTATTATAGATTTTTGAATTTTGAATTTTTTATGAGTGGTTCATGGACACTAGGGTGGCCACTACATCCACGGGAAAAATCCAAGCAAATCAACCTGAAGGGATTACCCACCGACCAAAACAAACAACGCCTAACCCAAGGGCATCAAAGGGATATTTTTTTTTGAATTATTATTATTTACTTGTATTTAATAATTTTTCTATATTATATAATACTATGCTAAGCTAACTTTGAAGTTACCATATCTTCAATATTGAGGATGGCAAGTGTAAGGGATTTTCTTTGGTTTTGAAGGACAAATAAAAATGGAATACTAATGGAGCCTAAGCATAACCTCTAACAACCAGACTAGAATTTATTCTCTTACAAGACATACTAAGCAATTTTTGTCACTTAGATCTCTAATTATAATAGGTGATTCTATTATCTCCATGTTTCATCTTACTTTGGGAATCTTTCCTTTGGATTATCTCCATGTTTCAGATCACTCCCTAGATACCACACATTCAATTCAAACATGTTTTAAGAGACGTGAATAGGGAAATATACAAGTTGGAAAGTCAATCCTTATCCCTCACTCTTGGAACCTTTAGGGTCAATCAAACCCTAGGAAGTGATTCTACCTTAAAAATACAATGTTGAATTTCAATTTTAAAAAAATATATGTGGTATCTCTAGGAGATGCAATAAGGAGACTCTCAAGGCATTGAATACAAAATCTCTTCTACAAACTTGGCCCCATTTTCCCTAATCAATTTGCTTAATCTTAATCAAATAATTGTTGATGAAAATTTAATTATTATAAATGCCTAGGAGCTAGAGATTTTTATATTTTGATTCCCACTAAATGTTATCGTATTGATGGAATTTTAGATAATTATATCTATATAGATTCTTTTGGAACTTAGTATCGAGATCAAACTCATTAAACTATATTAAAGTTTAAACTAGTTTTTTCATATCATCCATACATTTTTTCTCACATGGAAAATACTCTTAGATTCCATATGACTAATATACATTATGTGATGTGAATCATTATGCGTGAATAGTTCTGGATCCATCACATCAAGTTTTTGGAAATGACATTTCGAGCCAACTAGAGTGGCTCATCATCAGGATTGAAATATTTGTAAGCGCGTTCATTCGAAAAGACAAATGTTGTCTATAGTTTCCCTTCCTTATAGGGTCAGTATTTCAGACTTCATACTTTTCTCATATGAATCATTATCATTATAAACAATGTAAACTTTGAAATAAGAACTGTAAACTCAAAATGAGAACCGTAGCCAAAAAATCCAAAAAAAACATGAAAAACGACCCAAAATTGAAAAGTGTTGATGTTGGAATAACGTTTTTTTTTTTTTTTTTTTTTTTTTTTTTTTTTTTTGGGTTTTTGTTTTTGTTTTTTTTTTTTTTTTTTTTTGCTTTTGTTTTTGTTTTGTTTTGTTTTTGTTTTTGTTTTTGTTTTGTTTTGTGTTTTGTTTTTTTTTTGTTTTTGTTTTTGTTTTTTGTTTTTTTTTTTTTTGTTTTTTTTTTTTTGTTTTTGTTTTGTTTTTTGTTTTTGTTTTTTTTTTTTGGGTTCAATTGTTGTTGGTTTTGTTTTGTTTTTTGTATTATTATTATTATTATTATTTTATTTTTATTTTATTTATTTATTTTATTTTATATAATATATATATATATATATATATATATAATATATATATATATATATATATATATATATATATATATTTCAGGATAAATTTTCAACATTTTTTAAAAGCAACATTAAAAACTGATCAAAACTAATTGTTTTTGTGTAAAAAACACCCTGAAAACAAAAAGTGTTGATCCAGGAATAATGATATTTTTTCGAGTTAAATTTTCAACATTTTTAAAAATGACATTAAGGATAAAATATAATGACTTCGAAAAACCTCAAAATTCCAACAAATATCAGACATGACATTAAAGATAAAATATCACGTCTCTCAAAAGCCTTAAAATTCCAACAATTTTTAGCCATGGTGTTGAAGTTAAAATACTTATCACTGTTTTCAACCATAACATTAAAGATAAAATATCACAACTTAGAAAAACCTTAAAATTTTGACAAATTTCAAATTTACAAAGATCATGATTGCAAAACACCTCATGTTTTCAACAAATTTCAACCATGGCACTATGGAAAAAATTAGTGACTAAAAAATATTTAAAAATGAACAAGTGAATCAAAGAGTCATTATATGAGTAGTAATTTCCTTTGTAAATGATAAAAGTATTACGACTTTAAAATTTAAGCTTAAGGCAACTTGACACATTGCAACAAAAAGTTAAAAATCAACCATCAAATTGACATGCAGAGTAGGCGAACTCGACCCATCGTAATGAAAGCTTAAGGACCAACCATGAAATTGACACATTTTGGAGGCGTACTCGATCCTTTATAAAAGAAACTTTAAAATCAACTATCAAATTGAAACATAATATGATTGGGTTGTTAGTCGAGGATCGACAAGGACCCCATAGAAAAAAAAAAATAAAACAAAATAATAAATACATATATAAATAAATAAAAATGATTGCAAAAGAAAACAAAAACACAACAGTTAAAAAAAATAATAATAAGTAAATAAAAATATATATTAAAACATAAAAAAAATGAAAAACATGACCAAAAAAAATTAAGACATTAAGAAAAATAAAAACAAAATAAACAAAATAAAACAAGTGTTACGTAGTAGTTAGTACCTGTCACTTAGTTCAAATATAGGGAAATTGGAGTTTGGATTACTGAAAGGTGAAACTGTAATAAAACTATATAACTTTAATTAGTGATAGGCCTCTTAGTTTAAATATATGGAAGTTGAAGTTTGGATTGCTGAAAGGTGAAACTGTAATGAAACTACATAACTTTAATTAGTGATGGGCTTAAGTTCGGGAATTAATTTTTTAGCAGCTATTATTATGAAAATAAATTATAGTTACGAATTACAATTATAGATGTCATATAAAAATATAAGACAATTTGAAAGTAAAAACAATCAAACTTGATAATTCTTCATGTTCATGTAAATTGTGATGAAAATTGTTTGAAAAATTGATTTACATAACATCAAATGCATCATAGTTCAAGCCAATTATAGATTTAGTAACAAAATAAACATAAGGAGGACAAAAGGTCACTTTAGTAACCTTTCCCACATTTCAAACTATGAATAAAAACTAAATTATCAAAGCCTATTATAACCCGTATAATCAGTAGAATCCC
This sequence comes from Pinus taeda, assembly GCA_000404065.3. Lineage (NCBI taxonomy): Eukaryota > Viridiplantae > Streptophyta > Pinopsida > Pinales > Pinaceae > Pinus > Pinus taeda. The sequence goes on from APFE030222039.1 coordinate 83,772, forward strand.
TATAATCAAGACAACGGTTGAAAATGAAGTGAAGGTGTGAATTAACTCAGTTAATCTAGTAAACCAAAAAAAGTTGAAAATAGTTTGGTGGATCAATTAAACCATACATACAAGGGACAAATACTGGCCATGAATTTGCCTAATATGCATTACAAGTACCAAAATAAAATTGAATTTGAAATATGAAATTACAAATGACACAAAATAGTTCAGATGTCATGTACACAGAGATTTATGTAGATTTTGTAGAGATTCAAAAACACGTTATATTATTATGTTATTACTTTAAATGCTATCTCATCAAGTTCACATAGAATTTCCAAATTATTATATTACTGATTATGAGCATATTTAACCATAAAGTTAGTGCAAAGTGATTAAAAATTTGTAAATGTGGGACTTATAAAATCCTGAGAATTGTTACACTTATCAAATACTGAGAACTATTATAGCTTCTAAAAAAAAGATCTGAGCACAATAAATCTTTCAACCATGAAGCCCAAATAAGAGGTATGTTACCAATTTAACCTTAGTTATCCCAGCAAGAAATATGACTAGGAATTAGAATGAACCTTCAAGTTTGTTTTAGTGGATGAAATAAGTCAAATCAAAGAGGCATTCAAAGAATATTATGTAAGTACTCAAGCCTTTATACAGTAAACTTTTGCCATCATGAATAATTCACAGCGAATGCCCAAATATTCTAAGACTTGATTTGATTTTAGATGTAATGAAGTCTGGCTTAAGCATGATATTTCCAATCTTATACCCTCATCTATCAATATTTTTAATGGATCATTTGAATCATTTTAATATGAAAAATATGTTGCCATGGAATATTGATGTAATCTGCTAAGATAGACTCTTAAGAGCATCATTCAAAGCATGAAACATCACCCATACCACTTGAGAAGTTGTAACATTAAGCGAAAGATTAAGGTTATTTTTGCAATGATTTAATGTATACAAGTTGTTGTAATATTCTTTTAGAATTTAACCAACAACAACCACACTAAAACATATACATAATTAAATTAGCTTCAGATCTTGTTTAAGCATTAAATAAATTGTTCCTCTGTTATCAAAACCTAAGTGCATATGAGAATAACATATTAAGACAATTAAAGTAGAGCACAAATTTATCTAAAATATAATATAATTATTGTTTGGGTTCATGACACCTAGAGTGAAATCCATGACTCCGAATTGTCCATAACTTACTATCACCCTTTGTTACCTTAGGCAAACCTGAAAAATAGGCAACCCAGATCAAAGATGTTGCAATAAAGCCATATGTTGTTGGATACAAGACAAGGTTCTAGACAAGCACCTTAGCAAAATGAAAAATTGGAGAGCACAATTCTGAGTATAAATGAAAACCAAAAACCCAAAATGACTCGAATAACATGCAGGTGCAAGAGGACCTATAATAAAAAAAAGGTATGGTGATATATTTGTGGTAGGCTATCATGGCAAAGGAGAGTGAACCCAAGTGGGTGCTTGTGGCTGCTTCTTATTTATGGTGTGCATAATGAAATGATTGAGAATCATTCAAGAAGCCAAAGCCATGCGCCAGTGCAGCCCCTACACCTACACAAGGACAAGGGAGGAGCAGGGCAGATTCACTCCAATATGGAATTTAATTGAATTGATTGTGTTGATGTGTTATGAAAGAAAACCTTCAAATTTAGACACAAAGACACATTACGAATAAATTTGGAATTCCAAAGCTTGTGAAGGCACACCTTCCACCAGCATTGGCAGGTCTTGCCATAAGAAGTCTATGTTGTCAATGACGAATGTGCATCCAACATAGGGACCATAGAACACCAAAATGTACCACTCTGTTTTTCTTCCTCTCTCTGTTTGAGTAGAGGTAACTTTCACGTTTTCACTAAACCCTTGAATCTGCTCAATAAGAATGACAATTTAGATGTTACATATGTTTTAGATAAATTCATTCAAAATATAGAAACCTATCCAAATGTTGGTAATGATCTTATCTAGGTGCAAGCTAGCTAAATTCATAGTCTTCAGAAACAAGATAATGTTTATGGAAAATTTCCTATATGTCCCTATAGGTAAATGGAAACTTATTGCCTTCCCAATTAGTCTTGTTTAGGTTGTTGTCTTTCTAGACAATTAAAATAAGAATATATATTAGATATATATATATTAAATATATAAAATATATAAATATATATTGAAAATTATCAAGATTAATTTATTTTATATTGGTATGGATTTTATATATTATGTTTTAATAGAAAATAACAAATTAAGAATTTTCTAACAATTTTTTTTGGATCATGAATCATTTAGAAAATCACAATTAATATTGACTTTTTATAGGTTTTCTTCATAAAAGTTAAATAGAAAATCATAGGCTTTCTTATTTCCACTTTACTTCTAAAAAAGCATAAAGTTAAATAAATAAACAAAATGAATCATAAAGTTAAATAAAAGGGAAATAAAACTAAAAAAAACTAAAAAAAATAGTAACTAATAAATTAAGAAGTTAATAGAAAGCTCATAATAAGACCTCAACCAATCAGCTTAAAAATAAATAAATTTAAATAATTATTAAAAAATAATAAAAATTCGAGAATAACTAGGTAAACTATAATAAAAAACAAAAACTTTTGCGTTCAAAACAACTAATAAAATTGAATAGCAACTAAATAAAATATTATTAAAACATTAAAATAAATAAAAAATATGAGGCAAATTAAAAAAACACAAACAAAACTTATATAAAATAAAATAACCAGAAAATATATTCAGGAAAATTAATTTAAAAATTAAAAGATCAACCGAAAACATAAAACATATAGGCCTAAAAAACAACATTAAAGTAAACCATTAATAAATTAAAAAAATTTAAATAGAAGATCCTTAATAATAAAAAAAATTAAAAATACAAAAAATAATTTAAATATAATTACCTAAATAAGAAAACATTATAAAAATTAAAAATTTTGTAAAAAAAAAAAAACTATGGCCTCATGGGCCCTATGGGGAGATCCACTTCCGGAATTGGATCTTCTCCGCTCAGGACCTGTTGAGTCACAAGGGTGGGCAGGGGAACAACCCAATGGGCATAGGGGGGGCTCCACCTTAGTGGTCCTGTTTGGCAGTGGGAGTGGGCAGGGGGAATCAAACCTCCCCTACCCTGTGCTTGTTGGGCAAAGGGGGTGGGTGACAGGGAAAATTTTAGGGGTTAATATTTGCAGGTGGGCTAATTTTCCATGCTTTTTCCAAAAAAAGATTTACCAATTTCCAATTTTTCCTAAAGTTATTCGCCCAAATTTTATAGTATAAAATTGTTTTACCCAAAAATCACCAAAATTTTGTATAGAATATTATAAAATTATTATAGATCTAAGTATCTTTACAAAAAATATCCCTGACATTTTGCAATTTGCATAATAAGCACTAGCAATTTTTGCCAATGCTTCTACAATTTAGAATAAATTTTCATCCTTAAAATTTTCCTGGGTGGATGGGTGGGCAGCTCGTAGAGAGGATGGGTGTGCAACTCCGCCCCACGGCCACCCCTATGGCTCAACAAGGCCTCGTAGAGAGGGTGGGTGTGCAACTCCGCCTCACCCCCACCCTTATGGCTTAACAAGCCCCCAGTGACTGTGATATGATTCTCAAAAATGAACCTTCACAACCGAGGCCCGTGGGGCCATAGTTTTTAAATGATTATTATTTTTTTTGTATTTTTCCTTAATTTTGTATTTTTTTCCTAATGTTTTTTATTTATTTATTATTTATTATTTAATGTTTTTTTCTTTTAATTTTATTTTAATGTTTTTCTTTATTTTTTAATTTTTTAATATTATTTTCTTTTAATTTAATTTAATTTTTATTATTTTTTTTTAAATGTTTTATGTGTTTCTTTTCATGTTTTTTATTTTTATTCTTATTTTTAAATTTAATTGCATTTTTATTTATTTTTATGTCTTTATTTTGTTTTTAAGCATTTTTGTATTTTAAATTGTATGTTTATTTTCATTTTTACTTTTTTTATTTTTACTTTAAATTTTATCTGAAACATTTTTTGGAGGTAATAAAAAAAAAAAAAAAAACAAAACAAAAAACTCAAATTATTATCATTTTTCATATAAAAATTTCATAAAATTCCTATTTTTCTGATTTTGTTTTTCAAATTTTTCATAATTATTTTATTTATTTATTGAACATGTCATTTTATCATATAAAATTTCATTAAAATACACATTAAAGGTTGTGAAATACACATTTTTTAAAATGATATCTATATGTAAAAGTTATATATTTTCTAATTATATCTATATATAAAATGTATATTTTTTGTGGAGTTTTATCTTTTAATTTAGTAAAAAAAATAAAATTTCATTATTAAAAACAAAAATCACATGCTTGCAAAATCCTTAAAAAACATGTTAGGACCAAAAAACAAGAAGAGGAAAATGGTTAAATAATCAACATTTAAAAAAAAAATTGTGCATACTTAGGATATAAGACTTTAAAAAAGTTTATCCACACTTAATACATTAGACAATTTAAAGTGTCAAAATAAGCGCAATAGAAGAAGTGGTTGATGCTACATCAACACTTTTCAAAACTAGCATGAAAATCACTAACATTTTTAAAAAAATGTTCATACTTTATACATAGGAAAATTTCAAATGTCAAAATTGTCGTAGTCTAACGAGCCTACAAAATTTCTTTGAAAATCATGAAAATTCGAGCAAGATTTTGATAAAATCTAGTAGGGATTTTTGTAAATCAAGGTTACAACTGTCAAACTTCAACATTTTGGGTGCCCAATCATTTTTGATGGGGCTAAACCCATTTCCACCATCAAAAACATGATTCAAACACTGCTTCTACAAGATTTTTTTATTTTTTTTGGTCAGATCTCGACCACTTTTGATCGTCCGAGCAATTACTTCGCATTAGTAGAGGACGTTGTCAAAACTATGCTCCAAAAAAAAGGGTGTATTTTGAATCAACACTTCAAAGTCAGACAAGTTTTTGCTACCTAAAAAAATGAACACTTGGTAGAGATCCCATTTCAAAGTTTACATTGTTTATAATTGAATATTTTCGGATTTTTCAGATCCATCATATCGATTTTTTGGAATTGGCATTTTGAGCCAGCTCATCATCATGATTGAAATACAAGTAAGTGCATTCGTTTGAAAAGGCATACGTTGTTTACATTTTCCCTTCTATATAGGGCCAATATTTCAGAGTTTTGGCTTCTGTAATGTGTATAATTATGCTTGAATATCATGTGATCCAGAAATATTCAAGCATAATGATTCACATCACAAAAGTTTGAACTTTGAAATATTGGCCTTATATGGAAGGGAAACTGCAAACAATGTTCGCCTTTTTGAACAAACATGCATATATATATATTTCAATCCTCATGATGAGCGAAACTAGATGGCTCAAAACGTTGATTCCAAAAACTTGATATGATGGATCCAAAAATATTCAATCATAATGATTCACATCACAAAAGGTTGAACTCTGAAATATTGGCCCTATATGGAAGAGACACTGCAAACAATGTTCTCCTTTTCAAACAAATGCGCTTACAAGTATTTCAATCCTAATGATGAACCACACTCGTGTGCTTGAAACTTTGATTCCACAACTCAATGCGATGGATCTAGAAATATTCAAGCATAATGGTTCACATCACATAAGCTTGAGCTTTGAAATATTGGCCCTATACGGAAGGGAAAATGCAAACAATGTTTGCCTTTTCGAACGAATATGCTTATATTGTTGGAAATAATATTGAGAGGGGGGGTGAATCAGTATTATCACATCAATAAAACTTTTTCATTTCCATATTCATATTCATATATGCTACTTCCACAACTTCTTATGATTCAGTTAGTTGATCCTTAATGAGTGCATTAGAACATTATCAACCATATTAACATTAAACAGGTGCAATAAAATAGAACAGATCATCACACATAAGCCACACACATGAACACCATGATATAAGGTGGAAACCCAATGTGGGTGAAAACCACCTGTTGCAATATGTCTCTATCTTCTTTCAATTAGAAACTTCTTTTTACAATTGTACTGGTGCAGTCCTTTACCAGTACGCAGGTGCAACCTGCAGAGAACTACAACCCTCTCTCGTTTTCCAAACTCTCCTAGAAGGGAGCTACAACCCCCTTAGCTCTTGCACTAGCCAAGATACTAGTACGTAGGTGCTGGCCTACAGAAGGCTACAACCTTCTCTTTCTTCCAGGGACCACATTTCATAAATTTTTCAGACCGGATCCATGAACATCAATCAATCATCAAGAATTTCTGCATCAAACAATCTCCTTTTCACCAATTAGCACTGAATCAAGTAGACACTTCTTTGACAGCTGTATCCAAATCACAGTAACTGTAACCACACACCAAATCTAAACCCAGAACAAAAATTACTATCATTCAAGCTTAAAGATTAAGACCCATCAATAGAACTTATCCTTCTCCTTGCGCTCAGGTTCCTTCTTTATTCAGATCCAGATCTGTACCATAACCCAATCACAGTATTCCAGATCTAGCACTTTATCATATATTAAATAACAATTCAGATGATGCTTTGCCAAATGATCTCCTTCCCCTTTTATAGTCTTAGGCCTTTCACAATACCACGGTCCAAAACCATAATAACAAAATACCATGAACCCAATACTTGGGATCAACACTTTTGGATGCAATACCACGGACCAAAACCATAGGATCAAAAAACTGTTGGACCAATACCATGAACCAACCATGAAAGTGCGTGAACTTTTCTCCACATGAAATAAACTTTTTCTCCACATAAAGTGCGTGAACTTTTCTCCACATGAAATAAACTTTTTCTCCACATAAAAGTGCGTGAAATTTTCTCCACATGAAATAAACTTTTTCTCCACATAAAAGTGCGTGAACTTTTTTTTTTCTACAAGAAATAAACTTTTCTCCGCATAAAAGTGCGTGAACTTTTTCTCCACATGAAATAAAATTTTCTCCGCATAAAAGTGTGTGAACTTTTCTCCACATGAAATAAACTTTTTTCCACATAAAAGTGCGTGAACTTTTTACATGAAATAAACTTTTCTCTTCATGAAAGTGCGTAAACTTTGCTGCACTATAATTTATTATCTGAAATGAGTGGGTTGCAATCAAGTACAACATATGTATCATAATGCCAACATATATGTATTTCAATCTCGATGATGAGCTACACTAGCTGGCTCAAAATGTTGTTTCCAAAAACTCGATGTGATGAATCCAGAAATATTTAAGCATAATATATATGTTCTAATCCATTACATCAAAGGTTTGAAACTATTACATAAAAGTTATGTGTGCATGTGTCATGAAACATTTTTAATATAGTTTAGGGGTGCAACGTGATGTTTGATCACTATCTCAACATGCCCAATGGCTTCAGGGTTAGACCCTCATGGGAATTGAACCTCACCTAATGATTAAAGCATCCTCCCTTTTCACCAATGATCCAACCTCTTTGGGCTAATACCGCCCATACCTTAGAAGAAGTATAATAAATAATAACACTTTATAATCAATACAATCAATAATAATTAATTAAAATCTTAGATATTATTGTATTGTTTCCTTTTAATTTTACTGTCTAGAATGATCCTAGTCCAACTATCGATGGAAAGATAATAATCAACCCACAATGCTATGCTTATCACCAAGATTGTGTGAGCCTGGACGCCCTTTGGGAAGTTTAATCCCCAAAGTGACTTCCATCTTCAATCCCTCCCCATTAAGTTTGAACTTGATGTCACGCAAAGCAACTAGTTATTGCCCTGAAACCCAATATGGTAGAGATGTAATATAATAGATAACATTTTTACTAAGTCAAATTACATAAAAATAAATAAAATAAAAGGATAAATGTAAATATTTTAACTCGGTCAAAATAAAATATAAAAATAAAAATCCAGCCCAATATGTTAGAGATGTTGTAATGTAATGGTTAACATTTTGACTAAGTCAAATTACATAAAAATAAATAAATAAAGAAAAATAAAAAGATAAATGTAAATATTTAACTTAGTCCAAATAAAATAAAATAAAAGTAAAAAAAAAAATGAGGCACAGTATGAACCTATGGTATTAATGTTGAATTAAACCAAATTAGATCTATTTTAATTTTGGATTTCTAGACTAGAGAGATCAAATCTCTTAATATATAAACTTTTTTCGAGTAAAAAAGTTTTGATCATTGTTGAAGCTTAATAAGCAGAAATTAAGATAAATGAAAGCTAATTAAATGAGAATACGTTATTTATCCACACCATCTCATTTAACCAAAAATATGAAAACAGTAATGTTTATTTAACAGATATTTTGGTTATCTTCTCAAGTTGAATGGTTGAATTTCATATACACGGCCTACCATCAATAAAGATTCACTTAACATTGAATTGCCTGCTCCCCACATACACAGGAAAACCGAAATATTAATTGCCACTACACTCGAAACCTGTCAAGCGAGAGAAACGCTCGCATGATTTTTTTGTATTTCCACGTGGCTCAACAAGTTAGTTTTGTCCGCTTGACCCCTGAGACACCGCTCGGTTTGTCGATTAAGCCCTAGACTCCGCGTGGTGCGCCAGTGATTTTGTTCCGTTGACTTCCAAGTCACCACTTGGTTTGTCAATTAAACCCTAGACTCAGAAATGGTATTTCACGGAACCTAACACAACACCTAGTCTACGAGAAAACCAGTAGACATTATAAAGGAGAACAATTATAACCTTCGATTGTTACATTTAATGTTGCTTTCCCGTGGTGTTTTAATTAATTTTAGCGGTTCATTGCTGCTGTTTGGTATCTAAAACAAGGTGTTGATAGCTGGATTGAGGCTTTCTATAAAGACGTAACAAATCTATGTTTATTAAGAAAATCACGGGATTTTGTTCAACATTTTGAAGACTCTCGAGTCCTCGTATCTCAGAGAATCCTGGCGAGATTATTCGAATTGAGTAAAAGTTGGCGGCCATTAATGTGGAACAGAGAAACTTAAGTCAACGCAGAAAAAGAAAAAGGAATGCGGAAGGATTAAAAATATGACCATATTAACATGTAATCCTTATAACTATATAAATAGTAATATGACCATATTAACATGCAATCCTTATAAATTCAAGATTAAACCATCAAATTAATCATTTCACTTTTCTCAAATCCTTTGGATTTTCAAAATAATCAGATATCCTATGGCCAATGGGCGAAACTAAAAGACAACAGTGAGAAAATTGGCCGATCCTATGGGCTCATCGCACCATTTATGGGCGAAACTAAAAGATGACAATGAGAAAATTGAATTTGAACGTTTTGATTAACTTCATTGTTTAATTTTTAAAATATTTCGGAATTTTTGCCCTTCATACCAGGGTAGCTATTTTTATCAGTAAAATTAATGACTACACTGGGAAAATTGAACTTGAACATCCTGATTAACTTGACTGTTTAATTTTCAGAATATTTTAAAATTTGTAATATCGATGGGTACCATGAGAAAAATGAATTTGAAGGTCTTGACTCTCTTAGATTCTAATATTTCGAAATTTGTAATCCAACCCAAGGATGGTTATTTTTATTGATAAAATAAATACTGCACTGGGAAAATTGAATTATTTAAATGCCTTAATTCACTTGCCAGTTTAATTTTTAGAATATTTGGAAACTTACAATCCACATGAGCATAGTTATCCTTATTGGTAAAATAATGAAATTTACAATCCACATAACAATAATTATCCTATACAGTGAGAAAATTGAATTTGAATTTGATTGCCTTTATTGCCATGTTGCTGAAACGTTTCACAGGGTGTAAAAATTATTTTTTGAGACTCAACCTTGGAAGAGAGAAGAGAGGAACTTGTATTGGAACCGCTACTGAACATGTACATGAACATGCTTCCCCAAATCCAAACTGTCATGGATCACCTTCAACTATCCTCAAAATATGCAGTAGCTGAGCCAATGCAAGCTTAATTTCCATGGTTTAAGCGTGTCTAAAGTTTCCGGTGGTTGCTAGATTCCTGAATACAGAAAGTCAAAGTTCACTTTTATTTAGATTTTTTGAGACTCAACCTTGGAAGAGAGAAGAGAGGAACTTGTATTGGAACCGCTGCTGAACATGAACATGCTTCCCCAAATCCAAACTGTCATGGATCACCTTCAACTATCCTCAAAATATGCAGTAGCTGAGCCAATGCAAGCTTAATTTCCATGGTTTAAGCGTGTCTGAAGTTTCCAGTGGTTGCTAGATTCCTGGATACAGAAAGTCAAAGTTCACTTTTATTTAGATTTTTGATAGACTTTTTAGGTTATTAAAGTTTTTTATTTTTAATGATTTTTTTTTTTTGTTAATAATGAGCATAGATTTATCTTAAATATCCATTTAACATGAGTCTCAAGATCTAATTTTTTCTCCTGCAAATCTTTTAATTAGCGGATATTATTTAAATATTTTATATATTTATTTATTTTATAGATTTAAAAAATTTATTTTAACCCATTTAAAATAAAAATTTAACTTTAATACCAAATACATAGACTTACACATCATACTGAACTGTAAAATAAATCTTTTAACTAAACAAATTTTTATATAATTAAAAATAATAATATATAATAACTCACACAAAATTACTAACGTTTCAATACCCCACATTCCTTTCAACTCACAAAACTACTAACTTAAATGATAGTAGTTTAATTTTGATTACGTGGGAAGAAGGATTTCGTTACAAGATTAGTTTATTATGAAATTTTATCATTCTAACTTTTTGAACTTCTAAATTGATAGGATTAGACCAAATTCTCAAATATTATAATATCTGTAATCCAAATTTTAATAAATTTGTAACCGAACTAAAATTTTGCTATACATAATTAGGTTGCTCCTCCATACCCAAAACGGAAGCATCCAGAAATCTTGAACTGACATTCTATCCATATCACCACGTCTACCTAATTCCCCATAAATCTCTCAACTAACTTAAATATTCTCGTCGATGTCCACTGGCCTGCCCGCTGAAATAAGTTCGAAAATAATATTTAGTCTAAGCATCTGTGTTATTCGAATATAACTACGCTATCAGGCCTATGTGAAACGAGAGAGGACAGAGTTTTAATAAGGTAAAATCCATAATTATATTTACAGCATTTCTGATTTGAGGTGGCCTTGTTGATGCTGGTAGGAAGAGTGAAGAGAAAGGGAAGAATAGTTATGGTCTATGTTAATATCGGTTTTTTGGCATTTTTTTAGCAAAAGATTATTAAAAAGTTGAATCAGTTCATTGATTAAATTATAAAAAGTTAAAAACAGAAAAAACCATTCATTACAGCACTGTTAAAAACAATGAAGTATGAAAATTGCGGTACTGATAAAAACAATGAAGTATCAAAATTGCGGGAGTGCTATATATTTTGTCAGGAGCCGAGTGCACGTCGACTTTTCTATACTCTTTGAAGGCTTAAATTTAATTCACAGGTTTCAGGTGTCACAAGTAACTTTATCAATATTTCATGAAGAAAAGCTTAAGTCATGTATTAGTGAGCAAGGCAATTAGCTGGCTATGGCATGAAGGAGAAAACCATGAAAGTACTCGAATTCAACGCAGCAAAATTCCATTTGGGTTTCTATATCTAAGCGAGAATCCGAGTCCACTATCTCGGAGATGTTGTAGATTTTTTACTGTGGACGTGAAGAGGGTTGTTGGAAAGATGGGGCAAGCTGGTTTTTGCACCATAAATGTTAAACCAATGGCGTTAAACACGTACATAATAAGCGTACTAAAGCCTATTCCCACATTGGCTAGAGGTAACCAGTAGGGCGTGGCCAGAGGGGTTGCTAGATATGCAGAGATCGTGGACCAGTCTAATGCAGAGAAAGAGGGGAACACTTGCAATTCAGCGAGTGGGAGAAAGTTTTGCAGAAACGGGCAGCGGGCACCCCACTCCCAACAATCCAAACGGACGTCTCCGTTCTGCACAAGAAGCAACACTTGGCAAAATGTTCACTAAAACATAATAGGAAATTGGGCTAAAAAATAGGATCAACTCCTAAGAAATAGCGGCCAGAACGACCGGATCCAATGCTCCCAGCCAACTTAGAAGGAAAAGCGAAAAAAATAGAAAGTAACCCTACACTCTTTTGTTTACCTCTTGCAGCTTGTATCCTCTCCATAATCTTTTGGTTCCCGGATTTTTCTTTCACCGAATCTTTGTTTTTTCCAAACTTTGTGAGTCTTAAATGCTCACATCTCTGGTCCCTTCTGGAACGCAGCAAGGAGAAAAGGGGCCAACAAGATTTCAGGCTGGATCGCAACAACAGCAACATTACCATTCGCCCCCCGATCATCCTCCAGTCTTGAACAGCACCAGCAATTTCTCCACGGTCTCATGGGCTGCCTGCCAGCAGATGAATGAGGCGGATAAGGACAAAGCCTCTTATGATGAAGCAGCTGCGCTGAGCGAGATTTTGCAGGAATGGAACGCGGACGAGGCCATTGATTTTGCAGGAATGGAACGCGGTACTTGTGCTGATCACCCTCAACTCTGGGATCGCTCTTCTTTGTTGGTATCTCCTGGCAATCATTGTACTACCAGCCTTGGAAGTTCAGAAGGTGTAGGGGCATTGGGTATTACATTTATGCCATCTTTTCAGAGCAATATTATTGCATCTAAGGATAACCAACAAGCTGGGTTGGAAGGCAGTTACACAAACTTGCAGGGGAAGAGAAGAATGGCATTGCCATATATTCCAGATCCAGGTAGACAAACCAATTGTTAGTTTTGATGGGTGTCTTTGCCAGTTTTTTTTTACCAGTCTAAACTTTGAAAACTAAGAAGCCTAATGCTTCTTTTCATATTCTAGTGATCTTTTCTGATATTCATGATGCAACTGAACCTGAAAACTAAAATCTTTAATAAAAAAAATAAAAAATAATTGTATACATATTGAATGATTAGATTGTCAGTTAGAAGAGTACAGTAGGGCAGACCGTAGAAATAGGTAGTTCTCTTGGTTGGCCCTAATTATCTCTTAACCATATTTCCACCTACAAGGTCTCATTATTGAATTGGGTAGTGGACTTTAAAATAAAAATAAAATACTGTGGTTAATCTAAAGACCATGTAACTATGTAGGCGAACTATACTACAGTTATAGCCTATACTACAGTTTCAAGACAAATACTGCTGAACCCTACTCTTGGTTCCCCAACAAGGCTTTACTCCGTGATCATTCTAAATCATTTTCAGTACATTTGGGGTTTCAAATTGCAGTGTCTGATAACTCCGTGGCAATTTTGCAGACAGAGAGTTCCTGATTCCCTTTGGAATTTAACAGGTGGGACACTTGTTGCCAAGTTTCCTTCACCAAATATACTCATAAAAACTACATTTTGCATCCAATGTTTGTGGAAGAGTTACTCTGGCCTTATCATCTGCAGCAATATTTTTTTTCCGAGTGACCCT
>APFE030222039.1:97324-115057 GCA_000404065.3 Pinus taeda
ATTAACAATATTTTTTTTTTGAGATTGCTTTCCCAATTAGTTTTAGTAGATTTTTTGAACTAACTATTATAGTTCATCTCCAAGACAATTTATTGCCAAAAAAATATTGTTGGAAAAATTTCAAAAATAACTAAATCAATTTAGTAATTTTATATTTATTTATAAAATCTATGAAAATAACCAAATTTAATGATGCAGGTTTCGGTTTTCTACCCCCCAGAGGTAGCATCATCAGCTCTGCAAGTCAACTAAATACGCCTATAGTTATGGGCAATCACACCAACAATGCCATGGATAAGAATAATATTTCCACCACCAGCTGCAGGAACAACGGCATAGTTCCACCAACCACAGACAATTTGTGGGAGTCAGTTGCCGAGATAGAGAAGAGTCTGTACTTTACTAGTGCAGTGGACTGTTGTACTGGATGCACTTCTGGACCTGCTGCAGCACAAAACAGAGTACATAACCAACCTGAGAAGTCTACGTTCCCACCTCTATATATCTGCAAACCTCAGCAGAATAGCCAGATATCCTGTACTAGCATGGAAAATGGGTATAATTGGAATGGCAATTACTTCAATGCTTATGATACGCTGAGCAGATCTTCATCTGAATCCCTGATGTGGTTTGTTCCAAACCCCTTGACTCCGACTAGAGATATTCTGCCCTCTGTACAAGTCAAGGTGGAGGAAAAGCAGAGCGTTGTTGTGAATAATGATAACATTAACACATCAACCTGCCTAGGATTCGACAGTGCTGCAAATGTTCGGGCTATTCGTAAGAGGCGCAATATGAGTAGAAAGCGACGGTGGAATTTCACGAACCCAACATCCCTTGAAACCCTAACACAAGGGTTTCAGCCTGATTCGCCACTAACTATGTGGGATTCTTTCACTTTTACAGTGGGAACGTCTTCTGCTGCCCCTGCTACTGGTCGCCAGAAACTACACAGGCCTAATGGACGCCATGACCGCGGGGCTGCGGCTGCTCCCGATGATCCGGACTGTAATGGAAAGGTGTGTAAGGTTTGCTTATGTATTTTTCTAGGGTTTGGATTAAATTGCAAGTGATTGTGGGTTCTTCAGCAAATTGATATGAATGCGCAAGGATTAGCTGGTTCACAGCTGTGTAATTAGCGAAGATTTATCAAATATAGTGTTCATGTTCATGGTATCAATTTTATTTCGGTATTTAATCTAGTTAATGTAGGGGAGGGTAGAGTATATGTGTTTTTAAGATCTAGTAGTTAAATAATCCAGTTAATCTACGGGGAGGGGTAGAGTATATATGTTTTTTAGATTTAGCAGTTAAATAATTATTTAAAGGTAGATTTTTTTTCCACAAATAAAATTTACGTATAGTTTAGTAGTGATCTTAAAATTCAGTTACTTGTCTTGATTGACCTTAATCTTACTACTACTACTACTTTTATACTCGGTTATGGATCCATATATCTTTATATGTGATGCCCAGTTCATCGATTAGTTTGATGCAATAGAATCCATGGTTGAACCTGATATGGGACAGATTATACATGTACAAATTTGTTTTCTAATTTTTCCGAGGTTACACTGGTTTATTCGTTATTTGGTTTATTTTCTAGAAGTGTTCCTCATTTCAATAATAAAATAGAGATGTCGTAATAGATTTAAACATTTTTAATTGGCAAGTTATATAAAATAAATAATTATATTTATAATTAATAATTCATTAGTTAACCTATTTAATTTTTAACTTTTACTAAAAATTTAAATTCTTAAATTATAATTTTATTTATTTATTTTTAAAAAATAGATTATCTCTGCATGTTTAATAATCCAAAAATTAAAATAAATGTTAAAATAATTTAAATTATTATATAATACTGAATTTTCATAGATAAGTAACTAGGGGAAATTAAAATGTTGGTCATTTTATTATTTTTAAAACTCATTTGCTACCCGGTATGGCCAGATCACAGTCTTCAAAGTCCTTAGGAACACATTTTCACACATTTACACAAATTAAGGAAACTAGTTTGCTTTTTGTTTATATGTTTTCAGACATTTACCCAAATTAAGGAAACTAGTTTGCTTTGGAAATGAAGTGTGATTGTGGATGATAATCATCTTAGTTGATAAACGGTACAATAGGAAATTCATTTTTTGCTCATTCATTGGGTAACTACTGGGGGAAATTAGGGTGTTTATCATTTTATTTTTTTTAAAACTCGTTTACCAGAAGGTACGGCCAGATCATAATTTTTAAAGTCCTCCTTAGGAACGCTTTTTCACATATTTACACACATTAAAAGGAAACTAGTTTGCTTTTTTCCTTATATCTATATTGAAATCAAGGGTGATTGTGGGTAACGCAGGTTAGACGGCCTTAAAGCTCCCATTTCTTGGTCTATTTGCTAGTTTACTTTTCGTTTATATGTGGAAATTAGGGGTGTTTATGGGTAATGCAGGTTCAAAAAGGCCTTAAAGCTCCATTTTCTTGGTCTATTTGCTAATGCATAATTTATTTTTCTCTTTCCAGGATCATAAGATTAAGAATCTGAAATTTCTTTTCCAAAAAGAGCTACGGAACAGTGATGTGGGATCTCTAGGAAGAATGGTGCTTCCCAAGGTTTGTTATAAATCCCAACTCTTCTGGCAAGTAACTGTTCACATCTTAAGAGAAGTTCTTCTACCGTTTACTCAAACATATTGGCAAGGTTTAATTTTTGGTGCAACAGTGTTAAATGTTTTTAATTGTTAATAAATCACCTTATATTTGCTGGAATGGCGGATAAAAAATCTTTAACAGATAGTGAAATCTTATTTATATATTTTATTTAAAACAACTCAATAAAATTTATATATCATTTGTATGAAACAGCTTGTGTTTCTGCTTTATATATTTATGGCGAAAATGTTTTATCTTTCTTAAAAGGACAATGTTCAACAAGGTAGTTAACAGTCCTTTTTGTTAAATGTTGTTTAAAAAAAGAAAAGAAAAAAGAAGATGATATCCAGGATCTTGTATATGTATTTACAACACATCCTTATAATTGTGTAGAAAGAGGCGGAGGCAAATCTTCCAACACTAACTGAAAGAGAAGGAATGCAGTTATGCATGGAAGACATGTATTCTTCCAAAAACTGGAACTTCAAATACAGGTTAGTGATGCAGTAGTTAATAGATCAATATCAAATAAGTGGTTTGCATTAAAATTTTAAATGATTTTGTCGTTGATTAAGATGGCTCTGTGCTTTTCAAAAGATAGATATTATGGTTATGCCATTTATTTCAACTAGGCTTTCTGTGGGCATACAATGTGTGTTAACATCCTTGCCAAGATAATTTCTACATCTGAATCTACCAACAGCTTTCATGTCGTTTATTTCTACATCTGAATCTACCAACAGCTTTCATGTCGTTTATTTCTACATCTAAATCTACCAACAGCTTTCATGTCGTTTATTTCTACATCTGAATCTACCAACAGCTTTCATGTCGTTTATTTTTTAGGTATTGGCCGAACAACAAAAGTCGAATGTATGTCATGGAAAACACTGGTAAGTGTCTCTTGAACACTGATATGCTGTTCATTTTCTTTGATGAAAACATATGATGACCAACTTCTGATATTTGTATTAAAATATATGCAATAATTGCTTTGGTTTCCTTCATGCAGGTGAATTTGTCAAAACACATGGTCTTCGACTTGGAGATTTTATTATGTTTTATAAAGACGAGAGGAACGAGAAATATGTGAGTAGTAAATTATACATTTGTGCATTTATCACAATTTATTTATTAGATCAATATTCCTTAACTGATTTATTCAAAGTCCTTAAATGCAATTTTATCTAATAAGAATTTGCAATTTTACAACAGATAGTGAGAGCCAAGAAGGTTATGAATGAATTAATGATAACTTCAGGGAATTCAGTTGATAAAACTATGATATCTTCAAGCAATTCAGTTGATCAAAGTGGCCCTTACTCCTCTCCAACTTTGCTTGAAGAGAGAAGCAATCAGCAATCAACTAGTGACAAAGAGAATGAGGTGAGTTGTGAATCACCATATGCAAGTGGAAATAGTGTCTCTATTGAAGATTCAAAAATGGCCCTGGTTACCGTAGAAGATATATTTTCTAAGGAATTCAACATAGAGTTTCCACCTGACATTGCTGATTCAGTTCATCTGGAATCCATACCTAGTTTTGGCTCGGATGAGATATCCCTGGAAGATTTTATGAACTAGTTCATGATGAAGGTACTTTAGAACTTTTTGATGTTTATATTTTGTAGCATTCTACATCACGAAGCTGAATAGTTATAACACTGATACTAATAGTATGAACATTGCCATTATACTATCAGAAGAGATCAGTTCGTTGCAGACTAGTTTAAAATGTCGGGTGAAATTTTTCACTTCACTGACTTCATTAAATAAGAACTGCTACATGTATTTTATTGTATGGTATATCGAATTGGGTAAATTTCTAATTAAAAGCATCCTTGCTAAAATCTCGTCAAAGTCTGATTGCTTGACTTAATTTCATTGACAAATTATCTTTGAATGACTTCATTCCATTTAGTTTTGTGATGTTATATTTCGGTGTTCTTGAATATTGCAGGGAAATGAAATCTCTCTGTTATCTTTCTCTGCATCTGCGATTGTATATAACTTAGTGGTTGCCAGGAAAAAGAAGCATCTCAATTATCTTTTAACTATCTCTTTGTTTGTTAATGTTGTTGAAGATTGAAATATGCGCAATAATGCTTATTGCCTTGAGAAATCTGCCATGAAAAATAACTAACACACGAATAGGTGTCGAGATATGCTTACCTTAGGGGAACCGCATTGAATGATATTAATCCGCATAAGCAGTCACATAATATCATAAACTTATATTAATTAATTTGTACATTTAATTTATAAATAATCAATATAGGGTATTTTTTTTGGGTTAATTTTGAATGTTTTAATTTGTAATTAACTGTAGTCTACTAAATTTAATGAATGTTTTTTGTGTCTTTTCCTGGTATTTTTTTTGGTTAATTTTTAACCAAAAATCTGATAGAGATTTTAAAAAATTTAAGATTAAGATGTTTAATATAGAATTCCCAATTTAAGTTTTTCTGGTTTTTTAGAATGAAATTTAATTATGTATTCAAAAATAAATTTTAAACAATAAATTACAATTTGAGTTTTAGTTGTTTAATCAATAGAATTCTAGTCAAGACAAGTTTTTTCAAGATACTATATTCATTTATGCATTCAAAAATACATTTTAAACAACAACAACAAAAAATTACAAAATTAATTATCTTAAAAAAAACTACTTTCACTATAAAAATTAAGAATAAATGCAATTATGAAAATTTAATTTTGAAAATGAGTGCACCTTAGAATAATGTTTGAAAAAAAAAATTATAATATTTTATTAATAAATTTAGCTACTAAAAATATGAAAAATGCTTTCTAAATTTTTTTTAATAAATTAACTTTAAATTATATTTAAAAAATTATTATTCTAATTATTTTAAAATATTTCATCTTTTTCATAAAATTATAATTAAATGATTTATTTATAAATTATTAGGTAAATAAAAGGTAAATTTTATTCAATTGATGTTATGAATCATGAAAAAAAGAAGAAAAGTCTGATTCACTTTAAAATATACTTCTTAATTATTTCTAAAATATTTTTATATATCAATTATTATATTTCTAATTTTTTTTTTAATTTAACTAGTCTTAAAACCAAGATTGATCAAATTAGGTTCTTTTCTGTATTTTCCAATTTTAAAATTTCTATTAAGCAATTGATTTATTTTTAAAAATAAAATGTTATATTTCATATGCATAATCTACATTATTTTTATTTATATGAAAAAGTAAAATTAGTAATTATTAATTAAAATTAAAAAATTAGTCTCTATCTATCTATATAGGATAATAATTTTTTAATTATTAAAATTATTATAAACATAAAATTGAACTCCACGATATAGCTCACTAGTTTAACATTCATAATAAGGGAAGATAAATATTCAAACTTAGAAGTGATAACTTTCAACACAATATAGTATTAGACACAAGACCAACATAGAGATTCAAGTATTAAATATTCAAATATAGAATTGATAGAAAAGGTTATCCAATGATAACAATCTCTATAACCACCATAGATCCATCTTAAGTATGGATCTAATATGAGGTGAGAGATCAAATGTAAAATACTTTGTGGTATTTAAATTGTATTTTTGAATTCTAAATAGAATATATAAAAAACTAAATAAGCGTTTTAACTATAAAACTTAATTTTTCATGACATACATATTTTTTTAAATGATATAATATATAAACAATTGATATTAAGATATTTTACATAACATGTACATCCGGACCTTTTAGGCAAAATAAAATGGTTTTTTACTATTAACATATTTTTAATATATGTCCTATTAAAATATTCTATCAGTCATTTCTTTCACTTTTAATTACTTTATAATATATTCACATTTTTTTTATAGCTCACATTATTTCTATCTTAGAACATAATTTATTAACTTTATTTTTATTTTAAAAGAGAATGGACAGAAAAACTGACTTGCACATCCCTTCATAGTGAGTTGTAGAATTAACCTCTAGACTTTATAATAGAACTAAAATAAACCTTTCGGCTCAATAACCGAACAGAAACTAGCCTACAATTGACTAGTTAAACCAAACGAACCCAATTAGACTGAAATCCACCCTTTCATCCAATTCCCAAACTGAATAAATTTCATCCCATCCCAAATTGAAGAAATCTCCTCGTTTTATAGAGCCACAATATCATCCTGGTCATCATTCACTTAGATTTCGTCCATCTTGTTTGGTCTCCCACATTGGCCTAACTTTTCTAACAGTTTACAGCACCAACCAATAACTTACTCGGTAGCGGGTCCATACTTGAAATATCTCATAAGAGTTTCTTCTCCTCCCACTAGTTTTTATTTTTCAATGAACATGAAGAAACATTAGAAAACAAAAATGTTGATCCTATAACAACCTTTAAAATCTAAAAAGTTTGTTCAATAAATATGGAAAAATACTTCGAAAATGAAGGGTTGAAGTTGTATCAAATGATGTGTCAATATTTTTGTACAATAAATATGAAAAAACACTTAGACACAATAAAAATAAAAAGGGATTCCAATAATTTTAAATAAGCGTTAAAAATAAAATAATACAACTCTCAAAAATCTAAAAAAATTGAACAATTTTCAAGCATAGCGTTAAAATAAATATCACAACTCCAAAAATTCTGACATTTTTCAATCATGGTATTTAATGTAAAATATCAAGTCTCCAAAAAAATATTAAAATAAATTTTGACATTTTTCAATCATGTTATTTAATGTAAAATATCACATTTCCAAAAAAAATTTAAAATTTCAACATTTTTAGCCATGGAATTCAAACAAAATATCATGACTATTATTAAAATTTCAACATATTTCAAAACCAAAACCATAAAATTTCAATTTTTTTTTAGCCATGGAATTAAAACAAAATATCGTGACTAATATTAAAATTTCAACATATTTCGAAACCAAAACCATCAAATTATGAGGCAGTGGGACAAACTTAAAACTTAAAAATGAAAACTTAAAAATCAACTATATCCATTTTAATGAAAACTTAAAAATCAACCATCTAATTAACGTCTAGGTGGACGGTGGACTTGAACTATTGTAATGAAAAATAAAAAATCAACTATCAAATTGACACATAATGGGCTAGAGTTGAGAATATAGCATCTACACAACCCCTACATCCCCTATTGTAATGAAAAATAAAAAATCAATTATCAAATTGACACATAATGGGCTAGAGTTGCGAATATAGCATCTACACAACCCCTAGATTCCCTACATCCACACAACCCCTATATCCCCTACATCTAAAAAATAGTTAAAGAAAAAGATAAATAAACAAATTTGAAAAACAAAAATTAAAATGGAAATGGAAACAAACCATAATAACTAAAATTAGAATAATAGTTAAAGAAAAAGGATAAGATAAACCAATTTGCAAACAAAAATTAAAACTGGAAGGAAACAACAAACAAAAAAAGAAGTTAAAATAAAATAAATTGAAAACAAATAAATGGAAATGGAACAACAAACAATAATAAATAAAAATAAATTAAAAGTGAGAAAAAGAAGAAGTTGTCTTTAGTGCGATTTTTTTGGAAGAAAAGAAGAAGAAGGAAAAAAAAATTGACAAAAAAGGAGTTGTTTTTAGACATTACCCTGAGTTGAAATCTTGATTTGTGTTATTGAAACTAGTTTTTCACGTTGAAAAACCCCAGGGCGCTTCAATTGTGCATGGATTACCTATCAAGCTTGTGATTTTAATATTGAAAAACCCCTAAAACACTTCGATTATACATGGATTACGATCAAACTTGTGATTTTAGTAAATTCTTATCAGATTTCAGAAAAATTAGACTTGGAAAAACCCACTAAAAACACTTCCAAAAAATCTCACTCAATACAACTCCAAAAAAAAATTATGACAAAAAATAATCCATAAATCAAAAAACCAACATAATATTAATATAAAAAATACCAAATCAATATATAATATAAAAAATTAAAAAATAAAATAATAATAATAATATAATAATAATAATAAAATAATAATAATTAAATAATTAAAAAAATAAAAAATTAATAAATAACAATATAAACAAATTAACCCACCCACAAACTCAAACTCTATATGCGAGTGAGGTCGATTCTCTAAATTAACCTACCACTCAACCAGATGGTGTCAAAGGGCTAGACTAGACTCATGGAGCAACCAATTAAAATCAAAATTTCACTCACACTCAAAGGTAAGATAAAAGGTTAGAAAAAATAAAACTTCATTAACTTAATTACTAGGATGATAATAATAGGAAAAAACTCCCAAGCACATTTTAAAAACATAAAAGAAATTACAAACTCAACCAAAAAAATAACAAATTTAAAACATTTTGAAAAAAAATGAAACATATGGAATATATATAGATAAAAAGTGTGGGGAGAAGTTTTTTTTGTTTTTTTATTTTTTATTTTTTATTTTAATTCTTTTCTTTAATTTTGTTTTTTTATTACTTTGTTTTTTTTTTGTATTTTAATTTAATTTTTTTTAATTGTTTGATTTTAATTTTGTTTGTTGTTTGTTTTTTTTGTTTTTTTTTTTTTTCTTTTACATTAATTTTTCCTATGTATATATTTTTTTTTTCAAACATTATAATATGTTTTAATTTTAACATTTTTTTTTTTTAAATTGTATTGCTTTTTTGGATTAAATTTTGATTTTAATTGGTTTATATGTTCATTTTTTTTGTTAATTTGTTTTGTTTGTTCTTAACAATTTTTTTATGGTGTTATTTTGACTTTGTTGGTTTTTAAAATAAATTTACAATTTTTTGTGGTTTTTTCCCCTAAAATTTTGTGTGAATTACTATTAAAAAAATATTATCATTTTGAACATAAAATTGGTAAAAAAATCCACAAAGCTTGTTATTTTTTCAACTTTTCTACTGAAATTTTTTCTTTAAAAATCTTATATTTGACATGTTATTTTTAGCGAAAAAGTTATAAAATGTGCATTTTTTTTAATTGTATCTATTTAAAAATGTGTATTTTTTATGAAGTGTTTAAAATAATTATTATTTAAAATTTGCAAAAGAATTGAAAATTTTATTGCAAAAAAAAATTGCAAAGAAAAACAAATAAAATAACCTTAAAAAACACTTTAAAAAAAACATCTTAGAGGGGGCAAAAATGACAACTTGAATAATGGTTAAATTAAATAAAATAAAAAATAAAAATGTGCATACATAAGACATAAGGAAATTTGAAGTATCAAAAATATGGCCAAGAAAGGTGAATGCTTTTCAAAATCAATATGGAAATTGCCAACATTCTAAGAAAATTGTCCATACTTAATACATAAGAAAATTTAAAGTGTTAAAAATATGCCCTCCCACTTAAAAAAGATCAATGTTGCATCAAAAATTTTCAAAACTGACATGAAAATCACCAACATTAAAAAAAATATATATATAAAAAAAATTGTTCATACTTAATACATGAGAAAATTTAAAATGTTAAAAATATGCTTCTAAAAAAAGTTTATGTTCTAAAGAAGAATCACATAACCATATAACCATATGCACAACAAATTAACACACAATAATCAAACCAGCAACACACAAAAGACAAACTGGCGAAAAAGGCAGAGAGCCATCATGTGGTCTTTCATGCTCATGTCATTCTTTATTATTCAAATAATTTAATAATACATTTAAATACATGAGAAAGTGGTCTTAAGATAGTGCGTCTATCTTAGAATCACTTGGTTGAGACAATTTCTCAACTTACACACTAATTTAGGAGAACTAGTTGGAGAGAATCTCTCATCCAAACTAGAACCCTTGGTTTGAGGAATTCTCATGATTTTATTTATTTAATTTAATAACTGGATTTATTATTGATTTTTAGAGAGTGAGGCTAACATTCCCCCCGTCAATGATAAATCCAAAACGAACAAGGAACCATCTTCCAAGTTCTCAAGTTGATCCTAAAAAACATTTGCCTGAAAAACCGCTAAAGCTAGATGCTTAAAAAACTCAAATCTGAAGAGAACATGGATCAACTGCATGTCTGATTCATTTCTAAATTTCACTTGACAAATCTATCATGTGCCAAGCCACAAAAGGATCCAATTATCCTTTTCTTGAAAACAACATCCGGTGTCCACTGACACAATTTGATGAATGCCCATTGGCGTATTTGTTGATGATGATCGCCCATTCGCTACATCGCTGCTGTTGTCGAGACTTTCAATCTGACAACCACTTGTCAATTTCATTGACATTTCCCCCCCTTTATCAGTTGAAAGGAGAGACAATCTTTTCCAAATGATATCTGAACTCCCCCCTGTAGGTGGAGTGTACTCCCCTGTTCAACAGCACGAGAGTACCATCTTCATTTGACTGTGGGCTGCAATATGTGTGAGTGAATCTGATTGTAAAACTTGTACAATCTTCTGGTTGTGGATGACCATTCCCAGGGATCAATCCATGAATAATTTATCTTCAATCTGGCAGGTTGGTCTTGTTTGCAGCATTTATCTGATGAATGATTCTGCTTGCCACACTAGTGACAACGATGGATATCAAAACATTGATCTTACAGATATCGGTTCTTTGACAATGAGAACATGTCAGTTTGTCTGCAACTTGAGTTTGCATGCATTTCTGTTTGTCCGCACTTTTAGTTTTTGTGCATTGATGTCTGTCTGCAACTTGCTGAGAACTTGTTGAGGTGATATGTTCACGTATCCGGCACTGACGAACTAAATAGGCTTTGAATAATTAGGGATATGTAAGTTGTCGCTATCTTCGACATATCCTAAGCCGTGTTGATTTCGATTACTTTGGATTTCTTCCCACGGCTTGATGATGGGTTTGGAAGAAAGTTGCACTGGAAAAACTTCAACACTCGAAGCTGGTTGGATGAATGAATTCGAATGATCAACTATATCTAGAAAAGACTTGGAAGCAACACACTTCTCTTGCAACTCAATTATCTGCAGTTGCTATTCTAGTTGAAGGAACTCAATCGTTTCATGTGCATGTTGAAGATGCACTTGAATGTCACCAAGAGTGGTTTTGTTGATGTGCACCATGTCGTCAGTTGATGATAACATTAAATTGTGAAGAATTTGGGACAACTGAATGTGTGTCGCCATGTTGTCTTACTTACTTTGAAGGTAGGATCGCTTGGTGTAGAAGTCGTGCTTGAAAATTGTGCACTTGAGTTGATCATTGAAATAACAGGCTCACTTGTACTTTTTGTTCATTGCTGATGCTTTAAACAATTGCTTAGTTGTCGACTTGACGCTCGCTTGATGATGATCACTTTGCTTGAAAGGAACTTTATGAATCCTGTAATGAACTTTACACGGGCTCAGTTGTGGATGAGTGTAGTACTTGCTTTAAACACCTATTGTCTTGAACTCATGGGTGATTACTGCACTTAGTGATGCAGTGAATGTGTTGAAAAAATGATGGGTGTCGGTTACAACCGAAAATGCACCCAAACAATTCAATTAAAACATTGCAAGTGATACAGAAAATGTTCATAATGTTGATGTCGTTTGGTCTTGAAATGCTTGAGTGTGTAGCGTCCTTAACTTGATGGCGTGAATTAGCTATTGTGAAATGTTGTTGCAAAATATTACATTTATCAAGTCGATGATGTGACACTTTTTTGTTATGAACTTAATTGATTATGGGAGCTTTGATTTCAGGAGCTTAATTGATGACTTGTATATGTAAACTTTTCTTATGTGCATGTAGTTGTTTTGTTGAAGCATAAGAAAAAGAGCGTTATACAAACTCGACACAAGTCATGCAAACACATCCACGACACAATGTGTACCTGTGATCCCCTTATTCAATTTCGGGCGGATCTAGGACAGGATCACCAAAAATTAAATGTCTCTATTAAATAGTGAATTACATCAACCTTCACATTCACCTTCACAACATCATGAATGAAGAATGCTATGCTCCCAAAGCCCCTGAAGCAACTTGTCTTCAAAAATACAAGTACACTTTGTAAAAAAAAATTCTTCAAAATACAACAAGGGTCTTCCCCTTTAAAAATCTTCACTTATCACCCCAAAATTACAAAATATGCACTTATGACTCCACAAAATCACTTCAAAGAAATTCACACTTATACTATCACTAAAAAAATGCACCTTTTTCACAAAAAAAATTCACCTTATCACTCCAAAAATCTCTATGACCACTTATGTCTAAAAAAAAATCACTTATAGAAAATCCAATTTGAAGGTGCCAATCTGGTTACCTCTGAATCTGATTTTGCGTGCAGTTTTGTTTCTCCTCACAAACACACAAGCCTCTCTTCTATGCTTGATAAATCTACCAATTGAAGAAATATAACAATACCAATATCAAAAATTCAGCTCAATACAATGTTGGTACCACCATATGACCAGTAGTAGATCCATAAGAAAACCCAAGAGACAGAATCCTTAAACAACTACTTTTCTCCAAATTTCAATATTAAAATCTCCGCTCAAATCGATGCTAATACCACCTCATATTCCCTATCTCGCACAAAAAAATGAGTAGATTGCAGGCACACTTCAACAAGACTGCACTCAACAATTGCACTTATCTAAGAGTGCCTTCAATGATGGTGAGTCTAAGATAGGTTTTCTCAGTGTTCACATTGGGAGACAACGTAGGGGTTTGATTAATCTGAGTGGTGATAAGAAATGGAGCAGATTACTATAAAGCAGGGGCAGCGAAAGCCACTGCCCTACAATTTAAGGGTGCTTTCAGACGATGAAGGAGTCCCACTATGCTGGAATTCACTGATTCTGCTGGCCACCATCATTATGGCCTTTGCCTTATCTACGGAGACATTGTAAATGTTCACTATTCCAGCATAGAAGATTGTGAGCTAGGAACAAAGGGGCTGCGTAGCACCAACCTTGGGAGAACTAAATATATCGAGATTTGGAGAATATGGAAATGGGTAGAACTAATATCCTGATGCAGCAAATTGACCTCCACGCTAATAAGGGTATGACTCCATTCCCATTGGCTACCGAGGCGGTAACAGGGAAAGATCTAAATTGGGCAGTTCACAGATATTATTTTTATCAGTTTTATCGTCTGCATCTACACCTTCAACTTAGCACAACTCCACTCCTGGTGGCATGGATATGGATCTGATTACTTCATTTGCGACGCCTGTGGCCATCAGCCAACCCCAATCTCCCAAGACGATAAAATCTGCAGCTCTTAAAATCACTAAGAAAAGTTGTATACAAAGGTTTTTAGAGAAACAGAATGAAGGAATCCACAGAAAGTATATGAAAAAATGATGTCAAAGGCATCTGCACTACCTCTGCTTGGTGAACTACTTGTAGTAGACTGGGTCATCAAAGAGAGCTCAACTGTGTCCAAAACTTCTCATAAGTTCACAATCATGTTTGAGACTTTATGGTCCAACGACATTAGCTCTCTCCTCCTTTGTACCCTTTGAAAACTACGTTAAAGACTTCAATGGGCACTTATAATGTTTTCAATCCTCGGAAAATCAGACAAAACAACTTTGTCTCTACCCAACATAACCTTAACATGGAAATGCGTTAAATCCTTGCAATAAATTTCTAGAAGCATTAGTGCCAGGGGTAATTTTAGGGGCAAATAATTGCCCAAAGGCGAAATTTAAGGCTTTTTATATTTTAATGGGGCGAATTTTTAATTAAAATAATAAAATCTTTTTATATAATTAGCCCTCATTTTATTTAAAAATTAATTTATTTTTTTATTTTCGCCCAGGGCGGATACCCTAACCGAATCGGATTTTCTTAAAATCGCCCCATTTTGATATTTGCTCCTGGTTTGGGAGATCAAAATCGCCATTTCTGATTTGAGGTTTGGTTTTTCTGGTTTGGTAGTGAAATTATGAGGATCGATTTGGTCTTGGAAGGTTAAATTTTTTTTGAAATGGAGGGCGGAGCTTAATTTTTTCCAAATGGAGGGCGGCTCCCTGTTTTCACGGATTCAGCCCGTTGTTTTCATGAATTCCAGATTCATGGTGTATATGGCTCCCGGCTCCCTGTTTTCATGAATTCATCATGTATAAAATTGTTTTGAAATAGGATTTTTGATCATAGTTCACAAATCTTAATTTTCTATTTAGCAGCAGTTTCGGTGCGATATTCTTGCATTTTCAATCCACTTATTCTTGTTTTGGTATCCATGGTTTCTTGGATTTGAACGGCTCATGCCACTGCAGCAGCAACAACAGTCGGTACTTGACAGAATTGTTGGCTGAGCGCGAGAAATTAAGCCCCTTTATGCGGGTCCTACCCATCTGTAGCCGGCTTTTTTCCAGGCCATACGTCAACCTTTGCTGTTTGTCGACTTTTGGTCTTGTCAATGGTAACTTTACTCCTAGTTTACGATGTGGTAAGCCTTTTCTTTTTGGTCTCGTCAATGGCATCATTTTACTCCTCGTTTATGGTGGGATTCGCCTTTTCTCCAGTGATTTCCATGTCTGTAATATGTTGGTAAAGGTATATAGCATACGTGAACATTTCCAAATAACAGTTCTATTCCTCGTTGAGACAGTGTGCATTAGCCCGAGAATGAAAGGCTAGTTGCAGAATCATCTACTTGAGCCTTTTATCATAGCGCTAGATGAATTGCTGTAGGATTCACTGGTCGTTACCTCCTCTTTTTTCTGAACAAATCCATCCATACAGAGTTTGAGTGAGGGAGGATATATGCCTTTTCCAGGATAAATATTTGTACTCCACAATCCACATGGTATCTTTAATTAAATTTACCAGTTCAAAGCTCTCAATGGAGTTTGCTGCCAGTCCTGGGAATTTTTCTCATGTTGGCCACGGACAAGGGTACACGAAAGTCATGTGCTCGGCCTAACAGATTGATAGTCTGTCTGGTTTCTGGAAGGCCACCAGTACAGACAGCAATTCGCAACGAGCAGCTTCATTGTATCGGTATAATGAAAATTCTGGTGTTTTATAAAGGAAAAGCCCTCAGCCCACATAAACGGTGTGGATCATGCACGAGTATATGTTACCAGATTTCGGCTCTTCCACAAACAAAGTAGTTTTCCCATCTTTTTCAGCATTCTGCTTCATGTATCACATGGGTATGTTAAAATATAAATAAAATGAACATGCCAACCTCCTTATGCTTTATTCCATTAGTATTTAATAAAATGAAGTTTGCGATCGATTTTTACCAGTTTCTTCATTTTTTGTCAATTTCTGTCAGACTAAAGCTATTATGCTGAAAGTGCAACATGCTGTAAGTTTTCTTGAATTAACTTTTGTTGTGAACCAGAATGGGAAGCATTGCATTTTTAGATTGAAAAATCTAGAATAAAGAGCATGATTTAGGCCATTGCAAAATAGTGAACAACCTTATCACTAATTTGAAATTGTTCACTGAATCTTATTGCTTTATTTGTAGTTAATACAGTTTAAATGTTATTAAAACTGTTTTATTTGATTAAGTAAAGTAAGGAATTTTTTACCACCTGTCTTTCTTCAATTTATTTGCAATTACTTTAAGCTATTATTTCTTAAAACCACTCCTACTGACCGATATTTACTTTTTGTAAATGCATCTTTGATCCATTTTTATCTCTTTTCTCTATGATTTCTTAAGCCATAAAATCTTGATGCAAATGTGATTTACTATGTTAGAAATTCTTCATCTTATATAAGATTACAAGTATTTTTAGCTTATTATCTATTAATCCACAAACACTAGCAATTCCTCAAGCACATTACAGAGATTGAAGGAACTTTAACACTGTACAAAGCACATTATATATTGTTAAGAGCAAAGCATGTTTTCGAAACAATCTAATAGATAATTTCAATAACTCTAGATACTACAATATAACTATTGTTCAGTTATGTACTATGAATGGAGCTCAGCTTAAACAATTCTATCAAAATAGAGTCTATATAATTCTTTCATTGTACTACTGGATAATCTTATCATGGTACTATGGGATCATTATCCATTAGGGAGATACCTTAACTCAACTTAGTAAAATATATTCACCCTCTGTATCTATTTCATTCATGTAATCATTTTTGTTATCTTTTCCAAGTTTGCTGCTTTATTATGAACTTATACAATTTTCATTTTCCTCGTTGGTGGTATACTTGGTCTTCAAATCAATGTTGATCTTCTTCCTTCACTCACTGTGCTATCTGGTCGAGTAGCATTATTACTCTTTCATTTTATCCAACCAGTTGGAATTGGATGCTATGTATTTCTTTTAAGGCACTATAAAAAAATTCCCTGAACGTTACTCTTATGCGTTTAAGTTAGGTTTTCTTGTGGTATGCATATAGCATTGAGTTTTCACTAACAATTAACTTGAATGTAGATATAATTTGAATTATTTGTCTGTTTGCTTGTTCTGGTTTTCATAAATATTGAAGCATTTCAAATTTTCTCTATGTTTGCATTAAAATTTAGTCATGTTTAGATTTCTATGATTCTAGGCTTAAAACAATTGAAGTTTCAAATTTGGAATCAGAGGAAAATGGAAAACATTGAAAACTTTTCTAGGTTATCAAGAAGTACATTTAAGAAATTATAAAATAAGATGAATAATAAAAAAATAACAATATTGAAGGATAAGGCACTGGTCTTGCCTTTCATCCACCACCTCAAAACATAGAATCCATTTTTTTTTCCTTTTTTGTTTTCGTTTCCATGCAATAACAGTACTTATTTTTCCACACAGGAAATGCTTGATGTGCCATTGTTATGCATATCTGGAGCTTTCATTCCGGCAACAATGATTGCAGTGCTTTATTATTTTGATCATAGCGTTGCATCCCAACTTGCCCAACAAAAGGAGTTCAACTTAAGAAAACCTTCTTCATACCATTATGACTTCTCTTAGGATTTTGGTATGCAAATTAACTCAGTAAATATATATTATTTAGAACTATGTTGTAATTTTTGTCAGAGTTCATGTTTAGGTTCAACTGTCACTGGCTACCCTATTCTGGAAGAGCTCTTGCTATCCTGAAGACATCTTGCTCTCCTGAAGACATCTTGATCTAACTCTTCATTTTTTGTTTTCACCTCCATAAAAA